>JAWPHD010006820.1:0-138477 GCA_037043455.1 Cyrtodaria siliqua
TCCATGTATAATTACACGAATGAAATCTAAGACAAAACATAAACTTGAAATGCATTTATTAATAAGTACTATTACTGATATGTTTTGAGCAGGGCACCCTAATTTGATAACACACAGAAACTGACAAATAATGAATTATAGCTTTAACGAAATTTCCAGCAGAACGCTTTTAAGTGCCAATAATTTTCCTCAGTATTTTGCTTGTGATTAAACTACATACCCTAGAGAATGTTTACAGCTGCTAGAATACTATTTGTTTAATACAACTTTAAAGGCCGTCAAAGTATAGCGATAAAACTGCCAACACATGTTTATTACACTGTTCATTATACAGCATTACGTCGTCCAGACTTAATTCCATTAAGCGATGAGAATGCTTATATTAGCAGGCTTTTAAAACGGATATTTCGACAATAAAACACGTTTAAAATATTTGTTAACTGAACAAATGCCAAAACTTGTTTAAAATTACCTTTAAAACACATCTACTGTTCAGCCTTTAAATGCTTTAATTTTACAATATGCAAACATTTTAAGCCGAAATTAAGGTTTCATTTCATACCCCAGCCAACCCCGATTTCGCTTCTTGGAGAAGGGGTTGGATGTGGTATGAAAGTTAATACTCGGACCACTCAATGGGCTCTTTCAAGACAAACTACTCATTATCGTTAAGTCCAGCAATGCATCAATATGCACTAAATAGGTAAACTATTTAATATAGTTTATATTATAATAGGTAAACTATATAATAGGTAAACTATTGCAGCACACATAAATGCATCAATATGCACTTATTAGGTAAACTATTTAATATAGTTTATATTATAATAGGTAAACTATATAATAGGTAAACTATTGCAGCACACATAAATGAAATATTGCATTAAAATGACCGTAGTGTTTACACATGTTATAACCATACGTTCATGGTTAACTATTGTCAACCCTTTTGTGTTTGTGATGTCTTACCTTGCTTTTTATTCATCTTTAAAGTTGTTGTTTGTTTCTGTGTTTTTGTGGTTGACTGTCATCCTCGAATCCTAATTTTCCTGTTCGATTTTTATATCTACTTTTGAAGTAATTACGCTTGTGCATGTAGACGTTAGGTCAACCCGGGTCACCATCTATATATGTATCATCATATGCCTTTAATTTCTTTTTGCAAGTTTTCTTTTCTATTTAAAGTTATTTAACCGGCTTAAGCGATATTATACTTTAAAGCAACAGAGAATGGGTTTGATGATCCCAAAGGACCAATTAATAATAACACTACTGATTTGTAGTCGGGGCGACTTTGTAAACCGTGTGTTAATTGCTACGATAGTTTAAAACATTATCATCTTATTTTAAATAATTCAGTGTCTGCATTTATTCCATATCCATTCAACAACATCTGATAAGTGTTTGCTGAAACACAATTTTCTTCCACATCAGATATCTAGAAATTTAAATAGCTTGGTTAATTCAAATCACGATTGACTTAAGGACAACGAAAATTACATTCCTCATGGGTATAACCCCGATGTTAAAGAAATGGCAAGTCATCGATCAATCATAAATGTGCATGAAAGACAAAAATCCGATTTTAATAAATGACACATCGAGATAAAACACGCAAATCATTATCAAGTTAAAGTTAAAGCAAATGCTGTAAAATATCTAAATCAGAATAAACTTCCACAATTAAAGTTTCAAATCTTAAAATAAATTCAAAATTCTATCAAACTATATCTCAGTGGCATGATCGCCGCTGCATTAAGAATATACCACAGTTGAATTGAAACATGTGAAGCAACTAGAAAAACCAATTCTTTATTTTTTGAAGGAGTCTTCTCTTTTTCAAGTAGATATAAATGTCGAGCAGGAAATGTAATATTCAAGAACAGTCAGACTCTGTTGTGCTCATCCATTTAAGACGTCTTATCGGATGATGTGGTGGAGGGATGTTAAACCTTAGAACGACACACACACAAACACACTAATATTCAACGACCACAGTCAAACAAAAGCACGCAAAAGGCAAGGTATGACATCACAAACATAAAACGGTTGTCAATATGGCTTGGAACGGTCAGTGACAAAAGGGACAGCTGACAAACACCTCCATAGAAACCAGGCTCTAGGTGCACCAAATCTCACACTCTTACCCTATTGTCACCAGAATATAAAATGGAGTGTAAATAATGCTATCGCCGTCTTTCAGTCTAACACTAATATAGCGCGTGCTTTTAATCGTTTAAACGGTCTCTATAGCCTGCTACAATACATGGAACCCAATTTATTCCGATATATGATGTTAACCAATGATGAATTGACTATTATACTTTGAAAGATAAAACAGGGGATGGACAACTATTGTGATAAATATATTCAGGATAAATTAAAAATATGGGAACAAGTATTCATTTCATTACGCGGTCCGGCCTTAATTCCATTAAGCAATGGGAAAGCTTATAGCAGGATTTTATAACGGATATTTCGACAATAAAACATGCTTAAAAACATTTTTTATTGAAAAAATGCAATAACCTGTTTAATATTGCCTATTAAATGTTTTAATTTTACAATATGCAAACTTTTTAAGTATAAATAAAGGTTTTATTTCATACCCCAGCCGACCCCGTTTTCCCTTCTTGGAGAAGGTGTGATGGAGTATGAAAGTTAATACTCGGACCACGTAATGTGCCCCTCCTACCGTTACTAGGGGACAGTAATTTGTTAGAAATATGATTCCAATATCACGTGTATAACGTTCTAAGAGTTAAATTAAGATAAATACCAGAAGGTGTGCCCCGGAACACTCGTGTTGCCTTCCATTTGCTTCTTTAGCAAGGGCAATCTAAATGTGAAACTTGAAGATATGGGGAGTAATCCGTCATGGGTCATTAAATATGGGGAGTAATCCGTCATGAGTCATGGAATATAGGGAGTAATCCGTCATGAGTCATGGAGCAGAACAATTTTTCACACTGTGACCTTGACCGCTAGACATACTGAACAATATGTTTGTCAATATTTGCCGAGGTACGATCTAGGTTAAATTGCAGGTTAAAGGTTCATTAAAATGAGAATAACTCTACTGAAATGAAAGTCAGAGTTATTACAAATGTGAAACAACATTCATTGGGATAACATGAAGATGTGCGTGAAATGTCAAGAACACAGGTCAAATACAAGTTATGACCAATATTAGGTTGCATGTTAAAGTGTGATGGACGATAGACGACGGACAAAGTCATTTCTACTTGTCCGGACATAAAAACAATGTGAAATAATAATACCTACCCACTCAATCAAACGTTTACTATCGTTAAGCTATCGATGTATATGCCAAACATATTGATTTTGCTGTACATATGTGTATTGAACACAACCTTATCGAACGCGTACTATGGATTGGGTTTTATTTGCGAGGGTTTATTTTCGCTAATATTCACGAATCCTTAGGCTCGCGAATTGATAACTTTGGCGATTATTTATCAACAAATTTTCCGGGAAATAATCGGACAAATAATAATGACGTGTATAAATGGAAATGTTCAATGCGTTTTACAAGTATAATATGTATAAAAGCTTATAAATACATCAACTAATGCGGTTAATCTTGTTTTGAAGTAATGTATACGAGTTAAATTGTGTAATTTATTTATTTTAATCACTATGTTTGTGTGTTTGATGCAAACATCGATCGGTATGCTGAGAGAGGTCAGGGGCATAATTACATACAACTGACAGCATAGGGTCGATGTTTAACCTATACTAAGGCGATTCGGGTTCATGCTCCCCCTGTGTTTTGTGTGTTTTTAGCTCTACTGGCCAAGGGCCAGCAGAGCTTATGGGATGGTGTGTTGTCCGTCTTCCGTCGTCCGTCGTCCGTTCGTTAACTTTTCTTCAAACGACTTCTCCTCAGAAACCGCTTGGCTAATTTTGACCAAACTTCACATGGATGATCCTTAGATAAATGCTTTTTAGATTTGTTAAAATTAGGTCAGCGCTACATCCAAGATGGCTGCCATTACCATATATAGTCGAAACCTTAAAAAATCTTCTTTTCCAGAACCGCTGGACAGATTTCAACAGTTTTTCTTTTAAAATGATCGCCAACGCCTAGACTATCAAGTTTGTTCAAATAAAGTCCCCGGGGTCAAAAATGGCCGTGCCCCGGGGGTCCAAAGTTTGTATATTGAGGTTTTGCATGTTTTTCATATAGACATATAGGAAAAAACTTTAAAAAATCTTCTTCTCTGAAACCACAAGGCACAGAGCTCTCATGTATTTGATATTTTGCATTTACTATAAGCTTATGGTCCTTTACCAAGTTTGTTCAAATGGTGACCCTCGGGTCACATTTGACCCCGCCCCAAGGGTCACATGTTTTACATAGACATGTATAGTGAAAAACTTAAAAAATCTTCTTCTCTGAAACTGCAAGAGCCAGAGGTTTAATATTTTGCATTTGCTATAAGCTTGTGGTCATCTACCAAGTTTGTTCAAATGGTGACCCAGGGGTCACATTTGGCCCCGCCCCGGGGGTCACAGTTTAACATAGGCTTGTATAGGCAAAAATGAAAAAAATCTTCTCTGGAACCACATGGCACAGAGCTCTCATGTATTACATGTAGCATCAGCTTATGGTCCTCTACTAAGTTTGTTCAAATGCTGACCCCGGGGTCAAATTTGTCCCTGCCCCAAGGTCACAGTTTTACATAGACTTATATAGGATATTTTTTTTAAAAATCATCTTCTCGGAAACTACAAGAGCCAGAGGTTTGATATTTGACATTTGTTATAAGCTTATGGTCCTTTACCAAGTTTGTTCAAATGGTGACCCTGGTGTCACATCTTGCCCCGCCCCGGGGTCACAGTTTTACATAAATGCTTGTATAGGGAAAAACTGAAAAACATCTTCTTCTCTGGAACTGCAACAGCCAAAGGTTTAATATTTTGCATTTGCTATAAGCTTATGGTCCTTTACCAAGTTTGTTCAAATGGTGACCCTCGGGTCACATTTGACCCCGCCCCAAGGGTCACATGTTTTACATAGACATGTATAGGGAAAAACTTAAAAAATCTTCTTCTCTGAAACTGCAAGAGCCAGAGGTTTAATATTTTGCATTTGCTATAAGCTTATGGTCTTTTACCAAGTTTGTTCAAATGGTGACCCATTGGTCACATTTGACCCCGCCCCAAGGGTCACATGTTTTACATAGACATGTATAGGGAAAAACTTAAAAAATCTTCTTCTCTGAAACTGCAAGAGCCAGAGGTTTAATATTTTGCATTTGCTATTAGCTTATGGTCTTCTACCAAGTTTGTTCAAATGGTGACCCATTGGTCACATTTGGCCCCACCCTGGGGGTCACAGTTTTACTTAGGCTTGTATAGGCAAAAACTGAAAAAAATCTTCTTCTCTGGAACCACATGGCACAGAGCTCTCATGTATTAATGTATTATTTTGCATCTGATCTTAGCCAAACTTTAGCAGATTTTATGGCTTTTTTTTTACATTTTTTTTTTTTTTAATTTTTTTTTTTTTAAATTTTTTTTTTTTTATTTTTTATTTTTTTAATTTTTTCAATTGTTTTTTTTTTTTAAATATTTTTTTTTTTTTTAATTTTTTTTTTTTAATTTTTTTTTTAAATTTTTTATTTATTTATTTATTTTTCTATGTTGGACCAGTCGGACCAGTAAACAGAGGAGTTATGGCTCTTGATTTAGTTAAAAATGCTATATTTTGCTTCATTAATACAGTAGGGCCTTTATTTTTCATCTGATCTTTACCAAGCTTTACCAGATTCTTTAGTTATGGCCCTTGATTTAGTCAAAAAGCTGTTTTTTGCCCGAAACTTCCAATAAAACATAAATGGCAGTCACTCGCTTCATTGATGTTATAAGAGCCATGTTAGCCAGTAGAGCGTCCACAGGCCCTCTTGGGCCTCTTGTTTGATGTTACAATGCATTAGATCCGTTCTGGCGTATATTTCAGATTCATAGAATTGTAAAGATATGTATACACATGTATCTGTATCAACCGCAACCACTCCCCAACTTTTATTGCATATTTTGACTTTTGATTTTTCGATTACAGAAAATTAGGTGTAGGCACGGGTTTACAGAGCTACACAAATGGGCGTCATTGATTTATTGTTATGGTGCTTGTTCTTTGTCTGCGTAGTGGCTGGTTTTGTAAGAGTTTTTTTTACATACTGTGAGCTACATAATGTGGTTATTGTTAATTGTAAACACTAAGTTAAGTGGTATGAGAAGACCAATGACACATGGAGTTGATTGAACAGGTAACAAAAAGGTCCCGACTTTAAGATCAGGCATTGAATTCACCAACCATTCTTGAGAATATTCCGAGGCTTACGCCCAAGTATGCAACTTTCAATCACACATATTTATATCAGTTTAAAGGATAAACGTTCATAACAAGCTGCTTTGTATAAATAAAATAAGTACTAATTTAAAAACAAATCATACGATTGCTTATCTTTGAATGGCATGGGAATATGTGTGAACGAAATTTGAGTACTTGAGCTCGAGTCTAAGAATAGTTTGAAGAATGGTTGGTGAATTCCAGGCCTGGCCATGAATGTACAGTTTCTTCAGTAACCAAGTTAGTGATAAAATATGAGACGGACATTATTTGGAAAGGAATAAACTACTTGGGATAATTACTTACAACTTATTTTATTAGTCATGAGGTCGCGAATTCATGTCGCATGAACCTGTGTATGTAACAAATGACCCAGTTCACAGTTCTTTTGAACTAATAATAATTTTGCTATAAAATACTATTTGTCGATTAAAATATATGGATGTATAGTATACCTTATATTTCTGTATTTATATATTGTATGATCACATGGGCCCATGGCTTACTGATTTTGAAATGAGGTGCTTCTCTCTTTATTACATTTGTATAGATGAAAGATCGGGATTTCTCAGTGAAAGAACATTCAGTGAAACTGATATTGATATAACGGATCTGGAAGCCGCCATTTTGAAATCTATGACATCACAGTTCCAAATTACCATATATGGAATATTGATTAATATCATTTAAAGCCATCAAAAACACTGCAAATGAATGCAAAAAATCCTTCACTGGTCATATAAAGCATTATTGTCATTAAGTATACATATTTTTCATATAGTTACTATCATTTCATTTCCTATAAATAGGAAATGTTCATGTTTATAAATATTCCATATATGGTCATTTAGAACTGTGATGTCATAGCTCTCAAAATGGCGGCTTCCATAACCTTTTCAACAGAATCTTCAAATGGTCATATCTCCTTTGTTTATCATCCTATTTTGATAATTCTATCACCATTATTCAAGTTTTATAGAACTCTCAATAATACAGCCATTTGACTGTCTCGCTATATACATTCCCTTTAATCTAATGTTACACATGTACTGAATAAATGCTGTTATTTTAAAAGAGATTTATGAACAAATAAAATGTGTTGCCTTAAAAGCGATAAATTTGAAGGTTTTATATTATAGTGCCAGGCGATTTACTACTATTGCGTATGAATACCTTTTACGATTTGCCTTTAAAAGGAAATAGTAGTAAATAACAAACGCCTCTGTATTCTTAATTTAACACCCGTGGCGTAATATGGTTCGAACTACAATCAAAATGATTACATTCTACAAAATAAAGTTAAAAATGTAACAAATAGGATATTAAAAATGTAATAAGCAGATTATTTACTTAACTGCTGCGTTCGATTATTAGGAAATCCTTCACTCGATGGCAAGCGTATTATAATCGAACGCATCAGTTAAATAATCTCTATGTATTGATAATTCAGATGGTTAGCCTGTCATGTTCCCTAGAAATGTGTTTTACGTTCACAAGTTTGTGCGACATAACGTGTGATTAAGGGACGTATCCAGGGTTTTTTAGACTGTTTTCTAAATTGCTTTGTGCTTGTCACGGTCATAAAAAGGATAACGCTTTTTATGACTCCAGTCTAGATTTCTTCAATTGCAACACCTTTCTCTTCCATTACTAGGTGAATGAACCGATGCCCCTGCCAGAGAACTAACGTTTGTATCACAAAACAAAGACGATACATCACAGCGGGAGTGACACTACATTACAACTAAAGTTGAGAAAGATCAATAGAAATAATCGCATCTGCCAATTAAAACAGTAGTGCATTGACTTTGGATCTAATATGCTGATTGTTTTTAGCGGCCGACGATCACTCAAACATGCATTCGTCGGAATGACGGCCAGGGAATATAACAATCAGTAGTTACTCCCCTACATATGGCAACTGCATTATTACACCATATGCCAGGTTATGACACACCCTTGCAGATGGAGCTAATTTAGACGTGACAACATGCCATTACAATACAACTCTACTATACCTAATTTATAGAACAGACAAGCCGTTCTGTAACATTAGACAGTTTAAACAATTGGTTTCTTATCGTTGCAGCTGCTCAGACGTGATTTATCAGCGTGTTTACTAAAACAATATACAGACGAAATCATAGCGAGGCTGACATAGAGCTGCAAATACACAACGCCGAGATCAAATAAAATCGTAGTTTTTCAGATAAACATTAAATTATTCATTGTTTCTAAAAGTGTTTCTGTTCCTTAGTTTCCGTCTAAACAAGCGATATGAAACACGTGTTTGCACTTCATGATTACATAATTCACCCGAATTAACAGGCTAACTAGGATGGTTCGTAATTGACAATGCCATGTTTTACCTCAGATATATTTGCCCTGACATGCCATAGCTATATTAAGTATGTTTAGATACTATTATATAAATAAACGTCAGTAGTTAACCGAGCGGTAACTCATGTTTTTTACAATCCAGCAGACAAAGCGAATTCATCATAGCGGTATACTTACAGAAGCAATATATCAATTAAGACCGCAGATTAGTTTCCTTTTATCTCAGCATTTTAACAAAGTAAGTGATTAGTTATAAATATTGTTTGCGTGTTACTGTCAAATTATCTTGTCAGACGATATAAGCGATCAAGTATAAAGCGTTTCCGAATCATCTTAGTTAAGAAATTGGAACGGATCAAAATATAAAGCAAGTGTTTCAGTTAATAAACCAACGAACACCTTGTAAGATATCAAATGAAATAAAATGTTCTCAGTAAAATGATATTGTCATAGTTTTCCATTTTAAAAATGGAGAGATTATAATAATCGTTCATGGGTATCCGGTGAAGATAGGGAATTGCAAAAGGAGGTATAACTGTTTTAATCGAAACGAGGCGTGTGTGTGTGTGTGTGTGTATTTTTAAGGATTATAGTCCGTCCGCCTACGACAGGCGTCCTACCCGACGATTATAGGCGCAATGTAGTCTGGACTTTTATCTGTGTGTTTTTTGTGTGTGATGTGATGATATGTCTACTTGAAGCCGCGAACTCAATGGTTTCTTTATAGTGCTGCCACACTGGAATACCACGACGTAGTAGCGAGGCTCTGCCGAGGCTCGATTAAAACAGTTATACCGAGTAGCTCTGTCGAGGTTTCGATTGAAACAGTATACCGAGTGGCTCTGCCGAGGTTTCGATTAAAACAGTTATATCGAGTCGCTCTGCCGAGGTTTCGATTAAAACAGTTATACCGAGTCGCTCTGCCGAGGTTTCGATTAAAAACAGTTATACCGAGTCGCTCTGCCGAGGTTTCGATTAAAAAACAGTTAGCATTACCTTACCTGAACCGGATAACCATGGTCGATTCTTTTTCTTGTATATCATTTACATTTTAGCGCGTTGATGTCGCCAAGTAACGTATTGGATGTTTATTTAAGAAATAAAATATTTCCAGCGGGTTTATATTGTCTCAGAACAATATCTGGTGGGCGGGACTTGAAGACCATCAATATCAAGGACCGTAGGCCCGCGGTTTCGATGTGTTTCAAGTCCCAACTTCCAGGTTTTGATCTCGCACAATATAAATCCGCCGGAAATATTTTATTTTTTATCTGACATGGATTTTTATGATTTTTATACACACCTGTTCGAGAGATTGAACATAATACAAACACTTTCTCACAACTTACATTCTTCTTTCAGCACCAAAGGAAGAAAATATGCAGCTTTATCGTGTTTCAAACAGGTTCAATTTGTTGTTTGAACGTAAAGTTGCCTTAAAATAACGTTATAGTTATGTTTTTTGACGTTTAAAATCGTTTAAAATGACGTTCTAAGGGTTGAAGGACCTGACGTCAGAGGTCTATATAGCTTTTTTAAAAAATACTCAATAGCCAATCAGCATTGAGTATTTTCATAAACCATGTTAGATTTACACAATAAAGTCATACAACAGTCATTGTTATCAGCGTGCGACTTTTATCTTCCCCCATGTTTAAGATCAGACGTTCCATCACCCATGTAAAACGCGGATAATCATATCAGGTATGCAAGGAATTCACGTTAATCAGCTAAGAATGTGTTAAGTGCGGAGACCGCAGTGGTGGCTTATTTGTAGAGTGTCCGCATTGAGCGCATTGCTACATGTACAAGTAGATAACATATTATTGAAAGCGACGTTAAACCTCATGTAAACACAATTTGCGGAGAAGGTGTTTATAAACGGTGCACATTCATAATGTCACAGGATGACATATACAGGTATTAAGAACCTGTATATCTCACCATTGTGTTTGTGTTTTAACCATTTAATCAGTTTATCATCTCTTTTCATCACTCATTTCATCTTTCAATCTTCTTTCTCTTTACCTTACGTTAGACATTTCAAATTAGGATGACCACCTTTAAACTTCAGTAATATTTCACAGGTGAGTAAATTTAACCTTTGACACAACTAACCTGGCGGGAAAATTATGCGCGCAGTTGAACATCTCAGTTAGTAGAGAAAGGACACAAGCTATTGTCATTTCGCATTGTTATATTTATCTTGTAAAAGAAAGTATATATATTCAGGTTAGTAATATGTTTGTTTATGAAACATGTATCCATCATTGTGTTAATTACTTTTCTATGGAATGGTCCAATTCCTTGGAGATGTTTACCTTTTCAGTCGATCTGTATCCTCCTTAGTTGTCCAATTGTTAGACCAGAAGACCAGAAGAAGACTGTTACCGATATGTTGGGTCAATGGACGCACATATTTTCTAAAGGGTTAACAGATCTAGGTTGTACAGATCTTGATGAACATAAGATAGAGCTCACTGACGAAACACCATTCAAGGAACCATACCGACGAATACCACCAGCCATGTTCAATGAAGTTAGAGAACATGTGAAGGAAATGTTAAATGCTGGTGCCATCAAAGAAAGCAACAGTCCGTTTTCGTCCAACGTGGTTCTGGTACGGAAGAAAGACAACTCTCTGCGGTTTTGCATCGACTTTAGAAAGCTGAATGCTCGAACCGTACGAGATGCATATTCAATCCCCAGAATTGACGAGAGTATAGACACACTTAAAGGGGCCAAGTATTTCAGCAAGCTGGACCTTCGAAGTGGATACTGGCAAGTTCCACTAAGAGAACAGGATAAACAGAAGACTGCTTTCTCTCTCGGACCACTTGGGTTCTTTGAGTGTGAACGCATGGCCTTCGGTTTGACCAACGCTCCAGCTACGTTTCAGAGATTGATGGAGAAGACAATGGGAGAGCTACATTTGAGAGAATGTCTCATATACCTGGACGACATTATCATCTTTTCCCGTACGTTTGAGGAACACTTGCAGCGCCTTGGGAATGTTTTTCAGAGATTAGAAGACCACAACCTCAAGCTCAAGGGTTCCAAATGTGAGTTTTTTAAGAGAGAAGTACTTTATCTCGGTCATGTCGTTTCGGAGGAGGGAGTGAGAACGGATCCTGGAAAGATCAGTGCCATTAGGAACTGGCAAGCTCCCAAGTCCGTCAAGGAAGTTAGGCAATTCCTGGGATTTACAGGTTACTATCGGCGGTTCATCAAAGATTATGCTAGGATTGCCAGACCACTTAATGATCTCCTTGTAGGACATCCGACACAGAAGAAGAACCGATGTAAGAGGAAGAAGACACCGTGGAAATGGGGACAGAAGGAGGAAGAGGCATTTATTACTTTGAAGGATAGGTTATCATCACCGCCTGTATTGGGATACGCAGACTATTCCCAACCATTTCTAGTCAGTACTGATGCTTCTGGCGAAGGTCTTGGCGCAGTTTTATACCAGAAACAGGACGGACAGGAAAAAGTCATCGCCTATGCTAGTCGAGGGTTGCGACCGTCTGAAAAGAATTATCCCGCCCACAAGCTAGAGTTTCTTGTTCTCAAGTGGTGTGTTACAGACAAGTTTCACGACTATTTGTATGGTACATCTTTTGAAGTCAGAACGGACAATAACCCGATGACATATGTTCTGCAGAAGGCAAAATTGGATGCGACAGGTCAACGTTGGTTAGCTTCTCTGGCGGCTTTCAACTTCACATTGAAATACAAGAAGGGAAAGGAGAACGTTGATGCAGACACATTGTCGCGTTTGCCACAGCCAGTTGTTAAAGCCATCTGCAGCACACTTCAAACAACCAACCACATTGAATGTGTTGCCATTAATGAAGATAGTCTTCCGGTAGAATTACAAGATGCCACACAGGAAACATCATCATTGTCAGCTGTTGACTGGAGACAGGAACAGGATGCAGATGACGACTTATACCGACTCAAGACAATATTTAGGACTGGACACAAGCCTACCAGGCGGCTTTCTTCTAAGGAGAGCAGTGTAGTCCAGAAGTATTTGCGCCATTGGGACAACTTTAATATAAGGGACGACGTTCTGTACAAGATTTGGAAGACACCGACCTTGGTATTTGAACAACTTGTATTGCCCTTTAGTGGAATAGAGGTCGTTCTTAAGTTGCTGCACAATGAGAGTGGACACCAAGGTCGTGACAGAACCACAAGTCTTGTCAAGGAGCGTTTCTTCTGGCCTAACATGGACAATGACATTGCCAGATGGGTTCAGAACTGCGAACGCTGCATCTGCAGAAAGACAAAGGAGTCCCGCGCCAGCCCACTTGTCAGTATAACATCAACTCAACCCATGGATATTGTCTGTATCGATTTTCTGTCTTTAGAACCATCGAAGGGAGGCATTGAAAATGTTCTAGTCCTGACAGACCATTTTACAAGATATGCACAGGCATACCCAACTAGGAACCAGACAGCTAGAACTACAGCCAGAATTATATTTGAGAACTTCGTTGTCCACTACGGCTTTCCATCCCGTTTACATAGTGATCAAGGTAGGAACTTTGAGTCACAGGTGATTAAGGAACTGTGTTCGATTGCCAACGTTAAGAAGAGCCGAACCACTCCATATCATCCTATGGGTAATGGGATGGTAGAACGTTTTAACCAGACATTGCTAGGTATGCTGGGAACACTTGATGAGGCGAAGAAGGCTGACTGGAAGTCGTACGTGCCTGAAGTTGTTCATGCATATAACTGCACAAGACACGAGAGCACCGGATTTTCTCCGTTTTACCTTATGTTTGGAAGACATCATAGAATGGCTGTAGATGCATTTCTTGGCATCAACCACAACATGGAGGAGCCTAAGATTACTTCGAAATACGTAGAAGGACTACGGAAGAGAATCCAGTTTGCATACAAGATTGCATCACAAGAAGCAAGTCTGGCTGCTAAACGAAACAAGACGACCTATGACTTGAAAGTCAGGGAGGCGAAAATCGAGCCAGGAGATAGAGTCTTAGTCAGGAATGTTGGGCTTAAGGGGAAGAATAAGTTGACTGACAAGTGGGACAGTGAACCTTACATAGTAGAGGAACAGTGTGAAGATCTGCCGGTGTACAAAGTGAAGAAGGAGTTTAGTAGTCAACCGTCACGGGTTCTACATAGGAATTTATTACTTCCCTTCCTTTGTATTATAGGTCAGGATGAAACACCTGCAGAGAAATCTACACAATCGGAAGACAAAGATGAAACCACGGGAGTGTCTGATGGTAGTTCAGAGGATGAGGATGGCACTGAAGCAAGTTTCATAGATCTGACAGCAGAGACAAAGGATACCAATAACAAGGTTGACACTAACTGTACCAGCGACAATCATTTTAGTAAGGCATCAGGCAGACACACTCTTAGGCAGTCTATACAGCGTCCTACAAGAGTAGATACAAGAGACGTGTCAAAGACATTGGCAGAATCTGCAAAGAGAGAACCTCGGAAGATACAGACATTCCCAGTAGAGAATTTAAGAGAAGTTGTAGAAACTGTGAGGAAAGCTAGAAGCACGGCCAAGGCGAAACATGTGCAGGAGAAACCCAGGGTACTTCGACTAAAGCAGCCCACAGATATAGATCCAGGAACATGTGACATTGTAAACAAAGGAAGGAAGGTTGTTGGTATGCAAAAGGTTATAGGGAAGACAAGTCAACATCAAGATAGGAAAACGGATGCCAAGAAGTATGTCATACCACAGCGGAGACAGAAAACGACATGGTGGAGGACGACTTATAGGTCAACTAGCTAAAAGGGTTGACAGCTGTTGCAACTTTACAGTATTTTTTCTCAGTACTTATTTAATAGTCTCGCAAAGACTAAGTATTATTGGTGAAATTGTAGTGTGTTATTGAAGATGCGTGCTTTAACGTGTTTACTTTAATTACAGATAGCTTTAGAAAGTTTCACTATAGCCATATGTTGAGACGGCTACGAGAGGACACAGCGGAAGCATAAAGTATAACTGTGAATTATATTGCATTTGCTTTTGTGTAATTGATTGTATAAATAATAAATAAATATATTTTATAATGTGCAAACTGTTTTTATATTGTGTTTAGTCATAATGTGTGACTTAAAAGAAAGGAATACAATATAATAAGGACCGTGTTAGATACGAGGTGCTATATATGTGTGGTACAGTTACTCCATGTAAGTAACGTATTAGTATGCAACATATACATGTAACTTCATATGTCTAAAGATATATGTATCATATGCTAAGTAGTCGTACTTATACTAGAAATATATCTAGTATGGTGTAAGTATAAGTAAGGATGGTAAATTCCATTTATTTTTAATTTATGTGGCAATGTCGAGGGCGACATTTCTCTAAAGAGGAGGAGGAATGGTAACAATTAAAATGGTAAACTTAATGAAAAGTTTATCATTTCATTTTATTTTTTTCAAATGTCGAGGACGACATTTCTCTGTAGAGAGGGAGGATGTCACAGGATGACATATACAGGTATTAAGAACCTGTATATCTCACCATTGTGTTTGTGTTTTAACCATTTAATCAGTTCATCATCTCTTTTCATCACTCATTTCATCTTTCAATCTTCTTTCTCTTTACCTTACGTTAGACATTTCAAATTAGGATGACCACCTTTAAACTTCAGTAATATTTCACAGGTGAGTAAATTTAACCTTTGACACAACTAACCTGGCGGGAAAATTATGCGCGCAGTTGAACATCTCAGTTAGTAGAGAAAGGACACAAGCTATTGTCATTTCGCATTGTTATATTTATCTTGTAAAAGAAAGTATATATATTCAGGTTAGTAATATGTTTGTTTATGAAACATGTATCCATCATTGTGTTAATTACTTTTCTATGGAAATGGTTATTTTAGGAGTTATTTAGTTTATAAGAATTCGTCAATTTTCATGTACAGTTCAATTCCAAGATGGCGATCCTTTGTTATTTTCACTTAGAACTTTCTTGTGCATTTAGCCTGTTATTATGTCTGAATGTATTTTCTATACAATACTTTACTTGTGATTATATTAATTGAGATGCTATTTCCATTCATCATTGTTATTTCCATTCAGGCATTGTCTTTATTCATTTTATTCATGTCATCATTATCATGCATTAGACTCTTACATTGTTATAAATATATATTCAGATATACAGAGAACTCCGAATCTTGTTATACTTCAACACCCCCATAATGAGGCGGCGACAATAGTTACACAAATACTTCGACCATATTACAGACCAGAGTTCCATGGTTACACAAATGCTTCGACCGTATTACAGACCAGAGAATAACCAGATTGATCGAGTTTATTGAACCTTTTGCCTGAATATTGTATATACTAAGTATGCAAAACCACGAGAAAAACATTAATTTGAAGAGAATTGCATAACGTTGCTTGTCAAGTGAGTATTCATTCAATGAAGTGTCATACCACCATGGGAGTTCTTTGGAACTCCTTGCAATGCATTATAAACAATGGATCGGTCATTATATACAAATATATATCACTTAGATCAGATTAAAAAACAATGCAATTATCATTTTATACATCGAAGCCCTGTGTATGGTTAACGGTGTTCATGTTGTCTTATAATATGATTTTGTAAATAAAAAAATACTGAAAAGTGAGATTCTTTGGAAGCAAAAAACGCAAACAGGACAAAAATAGTGGAATCGCATTTATTAAGTATGTTTAGTCTGTTCATAAGGTCGTTGAGAGTCTCCGTTTACTGTGATTTGAAATTACCATTTTTTATTCAGATTGTGAAAAACGCTGATCTTCGTCTCGTTGTGAAACACATTTACCTAAAGTAACGACACTGCACTTTCGAAAGAAAATCTGGTCAACTGTAAATGGCAAGTCCAAATCCAATATAAAACGTGTTTTTGAATACGATAAAGGTTAACCAGAACCACTCAAAAAGAAAAGATGCCAATTACATTCTGGGGACGTCCTCATCATATAAACACAATTCCACCAGACGATTTTACAAAAACACTTAGAGAAAAACAAGATATGTTAAACTCCCCATTTTGCCACTGACCGTCCCAAGGCGATAGCCCTATTGTAAACCCTTTTGTGTTTGTGATGTCTTATTTGGCCTTTTATTCATCTTTAAAGTTGTTTTTGGTTGACTGTCGTCCTTGAATGCTACATTTCCTGTTCGATTTTTATATCTATCATTACAGCCATTGTCTATTTGAACACCTTGCAGGTGTTTCATCACGTTTATATCCGTAGATCAACTCTAGTCTAAACTATTGCAGAAAGTAGCAATTTAATATAGCAGCGCATATTGCTTCAACATTGTTTGAACATATAAGACCAAAATAGTAGGGTAAACAGAAGAAACTACACTGCTATGTGGGTAAACAAACCAGCACTGCTATTCCCGGCAAAACAACATTCAACGTGACTATGATCAGTCCTGACCAGCTATTTTAACACCCTTTCATTATTCAGTTTTAAAAATCGCATTTCATAAGCCACTTCCATATAACATAACCGTTTTCAGTAACACCATCCATCGTTATTGAACAAAGAAAGATAATCCTAGCGTGACTGTGGTATTACAACCAATATGGTGTATGCCACAGTCAATGCAATTTTAATAAATCTAAGAATATCATCAATGTTTCCTTTTGGTTGTATTTTCTGTCTGCACGTTTCCCAATGTTTGGTTTAATTAATGCTGCCTAGTTTGTTAGAGGATATGTTCTAACGGGGATTTACACTGTCTCGATTTATTGGGAGAACAATAGGGTACTCATTACGTGATCCCGCCTTAATTCCATTAAGCGATGGGAAAGCTTATATTAGCAGGATTTTATAACGGATATTTCGACAATAAAACATGTTTAAAAATATTTTTACTGAAAAAATGCGATAACCTGTTTAAAATTACCTATTACATGTTTTAATTTTACAATATGCAAACATTTTAATCCGAAATTAAGGCTTTATTCCATACCCCAGCCAACCCCGACTTTGCTTCTTGGAGAAGGGGTTGGATATGGTATGAATGTTAATACTCGGACCACGTAATGAGAGTGAGGTTTGGTGCAATCTAGAACGTGGTTAAAACTGCCATCGGTCGTATTTTGCCACTGACCGTTTCATGGCGATAAACTTATTGCCAACCCTTTTATGTTTGAATGTATTTCCTGAATCTATAATTCTTCAGTATATATGTGTTCAAGAATTACGTCATTAATAATGGTGGTATTGAAGAAATAAGTGTGTCTACCAAAACTAGTTGCAAATCAGTGCACTTCTACATAAATACATACCGTCTTATTTATTAAATCTTAAACAAAAAAATACTTTCAAAAGTTTCTCCAATTTTAAATATGTAAATTCTAAAACTGGAATTTTAGAAAATTCCTGTCTTTTTCTCAATATCGACTTAAGTTTGGACAAGAAACATTATTATTCTTTTGGGTATACGCATACTGTTAAAATGATTGATTAATTACATGAAAGGCTTATTGTTAGTTTTTGTTTCTATGTTTTGTGTGTCGTACACTTTACTTTTATGTATCCTTGTAATTGCTATTGGTTCTGGATGCTTGTGTTTGGTTGACAGTGGTCGGTAAATGCTACGTTTCCTGTTCAACATGATAACTACTTTGATAATATGTTATGTAGTTAAGTCGGATACGACAACTCTTAAGATTTATGTACATCGTGATGAAACATGCACAGGGAATATTCAGTTAAAGTAAAGATGTTGTGAACACTTTTTAATCTGGATACTATTTCTACAGCTACATGAGTGTCAACACTAGGAAACCGATCTAAACAGCAGAAACCATGAAATCTATCTATCGGTTTCAATGTTGCCGTTTCATAAAAAGTATAGCTAGTTTGAATAAAAAAATATATTCCAACATTAAACACAATTTTAGTATCTTAAGGGATATATAAACAGCTTCACAGCTTCAATAATTTTCTTCTAACAAGTTACCGCACGAGAAGTGACAATGCTTTCCAATTTTAATACACGAAACTATGTGCCAGAAATAAGTTAAATTTAGTTTTTAACAAATCACTGTTAGATATCTTTTATGAGTTTTCGTGACAATGATTTCTAGCAGTCCTTAAATAAATTGGTTTTCAAGAACTACGTCACCCGAGGAACAAATGTGTTGTTTTTCGAAGTCACTCCAATAATTAACTGTAGTGCTTGTGTTTAAAAATTAAGTGCAAATTATTAAGACCAAAACAAATAGTGATCATACATTTGTGTTCATTTATTATTGAATACACTACACTCGTTCGCCAACAAATCAGATGAAGTTTGGCAAGAAGAGAGTTGACGAAAATAATACGTTGTTACGGTTTACCGAGCATAGAACCAATTGAGTTAGCCATAACTTTTCCACCATGATTCATTATACAAATGTACCGATAAGTGTAACTCAAGCGAAGTGAAATACTGCATAATTAATAAACCTTAGCATTTTAAAAGCAGCGGACAGCATATAGACGTGTTTATTGATATCAATTGCTTTTTAAGGCTTCAATTAACATGTCAAAGTATACAGGTTTATTTCCCCGTTCCGGAGCAAATAACAGAGCTCAGAGTCTCGCTTCGAAATTGCATTACATTCTCCTTAGATCTGAACAATTTTCCCATCTTTTAAATAATAAACCGGGATTCTGCACTAATTAACATTGTTTGAGTACTGTATAGAGGGTAAGTAAACTACACAACAATGCTCATGTCTAGACATAGACATTAAACATTGTTGTGAGATAGTAACAAATCAATTTTGGTGGCTCTTTAAAAACATGTAAAGCATCTTGTAATGGCCTATCGGTGTAACATAGACTATTGTCTACAGTTTCACGCGGCAGTTTTAAGCAGGATGTAATCAAATGTTAAACAGAAGTGTTAATTAGGGTGTAACCACCCCACCACTCCCCACTTGAATCCGGAATACCCGATAAACTGAAGACGGAATCCGGAATACGTTCTAAATAACAGTTTGAATCCGGAATACAGTTCGAGTTCAAACTGCGCCCTTAAAGAAACAAATAATGGCAGCCCCATCAAAACTCTATCCAGATGTTCAGATCATATAAGAACATATTTGGGCCGATCACAATTATAGGATTTTTCACGGGTGCTTAAAATACCCATGATTGGATATGCCTGGTTTATATTGTGCCTATAGAGTTTGGAAACTCAAAATACGCCAGTCGTCGTCATCAGTAGGTTTAGGACCGGTGTACTTATGTTGTAAAATATTTTTGGCAGTTGTTGGCGAGTTAACTACTTTATTAAGGCTTGTCGGTATTAACTGATATGCACACTGTGTGGCGGCTATAAAAAATCGTTCCAAATATAAATCGGTAGTGTTTATTAATTACCGGTCTTTTGGGATCATCAAGTCAATCTTTGTGGCTTTAAGGCAGAATACTGTTTAAGCCTGTGGTAGTGAGCGTGAGAGGTATTTCACCTTGTGTTACCTCCCATGAACTTTGTTTGTTTGTATGGTGCAGTACAATAAGCAGTTACATATTTAGTTATGTCAGTTAATCTATCCTTTTTTGTTGTTCATTCACACTATAGCGTTTGTTGATAGTGCTGTTTGGCGGCTGTACAAAGTCGCCCGACTACGAATCTGCAGCGTATTATTCACTGGTCCTTTGGGATCATCAAGCCCAATCGTTGTGGCTTTGAAGTAGAATACCGCTTAAGGAGATGCTATGGGGCGTGAGAGGTGTTTCATCTTAAAAAAGTCTACCCGTGCTAAGAATCAGTAGTGTTATTTTTTACTGGTCCTTTGGGACCAACGAGCCCAATATAGGTGGCTTTGAAGTAGAATACCGCTTAAGCCGGTTCTAGGGGCGTGAGAAGTGTTGCTTTTTTCATTACTTCTCATGAACAGACTCAATAAAACCGAGTCTGCTGCTTTATTCTCTTAATTATGTTTTTTGCTCTCAAAGGATCACCTTTATCAGTATTTATTACATTACCTCTCATGGACAGACTCAATACACCAATAGACACTTTTCTCTCTTGTTTGTGTTTGTAGCTTGCAAGGGATCCCATTTTCAGTATTTATTGATAAATAAGAATTCAGTCAACAAATAAAGGGTTTATTCAAGGGTCTTGTCCTTGGTTGAAGTATTCCTGATTTTATTTTGCCTCACTTTATGACCATGTTCAATTCTGCTGCTCCTCATCTTAAGCCTTCATCTTTGGATAGATTTTGTGACTCGCGACATGACAGAAATTCTATATCCGGAACAGAAATATGACCGCCGGAATCCACAGTCTGTTAGTTTCTTCATATTCTCATTTAAGACGCACAAAGACGGCTAACTTCCAGGACATCGAGCATTGGGTTTGTATTGGTATGTTATTATATTCAAACAACTATATTTGAGTATTATTGATTCATTGAAGTTATTTTAGTGTCAGACACATTATTGTACAAAACAATTCAGTATAAATTTAAAACCAGCTAAACTTCCAGAGCTTATTACATAAAAAAGAGAACATATTCCCTGTCTCGATCCAGTACTATCATACTATTTCAAAGTTATGTGCGCTCCCGACCAAGCTAATTGGCGGCGCGCCCTGAGCGCGTAGTCTATATTTGCATTTGCTTATGGAGGAGCACGTGACATATGGAGGAGCACGTGATCAAAACTGTTGGGGGTAAAATACTGGCCAAAATGTTGGGGGTGAAAGACTCGTGTTGTTGTATTGAAATTGATGTATTGAAATCGGCGCTATGTCATAGGTCAATATATTAGGTAACTATTACAGCTACAACTTTGAAACTTTGTAGAGTTGTTCTACATCTTAACATGACCCTATCCGGTTTCATAACTCTGTGCTGTTTTCTGCAAAAGTTATGCCCCTTTTTGAACTTAGTATATTGGTTAAGATTTCCGATTTTCTATACCAAAAAATCACAAAAAAACATAACACAGATTGTGTAGATGACAGCCTTTGATTATCAACTATCATCAAATTACCTCCCTTTAACATTTTCATACCATGCATAAACGAGATAACTTCTGATCAATGCAACATGTTAGACATACATATGTAAGGAAACAATATATACCAAAGTATTTCTACCGACGACCTAACATGGTTAAGTTTATAGAACTGATAAATTCAAATAATAAAGGATATATTCTTAAACTCTCCAGATTTATCTATACAGCGTTTCAATTAAGACATGAGACGCTATACAGAAATTAAATTGTTGATATGCTCTTGTATAACATGTTGAGTATAGTTAACTTATATTAATATAAATATGTATATGTATAAATAGTATTATGTTAACTTGTGTTAATATACAAATGTTCATGCAAACTTATTAACATCTTCCCGTCAATACACAGGAAATGTGTACATGTATATGCAAAGTCGTTCATTGTGATTTCATACTTGTCTTATATGTACCAACCGCACTGTACCGTGTATTACTCTGTATTTGTATCCGCATGGGTTTTATAGCCTATTGGAATTTTTAAATGAAATTATCTATCATAAAAGATTATTGTCTGGCAAATTTGAAACTGTTTAATGGGATATTAAGTACTCACACTTAGGTGTGTTTACAAACATCAAACATTGTTTTATTAAAACGCTGTTTAAGCCTCTATTTGCCCTCAAAACCTGGCCTATGGAAATACCAGTAAAAAGTAGGACGTTTCTTTTCTTGTTCAGTATACATTAGAGAGACACATATTACAGGGATCAATTATTAAAGTTGTTACCATGCCTGAAAATGAGATGAGAATGACCTTTGGAAACAGCCGAACACGATGAATACGAACTATAACAGTCTAGGTTTGATTGAGACTGTTCATGAACGGTTATTGAAATATGCTTGCTACCGTTCACGCTCCCTAGCACCGGTTTGAGCAGAGCTCAATATTCATATAGTTAATAATACAGAATTTTAGCCATACCAAAGATGGCATTTATATGGCGGTGGACATGCTAATTTTAATGTCATAATTCCATGTCCAGCGGCGTATGGTCCCACTATCTAACACAATTCTATGAATCTCGTTATATTGATTGATAGAGATTGTTTTAGAACATTAAATATACCATTTGTAATGTAACCTGTCACGATGAAAATAGATTTTTCTGTTTGCATCATCTGAAAATCAAATATTCGTAATGAACAGTGATATGCTACAGCACGTATCAGCCACCATACTGTTTAAAATGTATAAGCGACAAGTTTTAGAATTGCAAGTATGCGTATTAATTCAATACCTATATATGGTGGCATATTTCTGCCACGAGATAGCTAGATAATTATCATGATTATTTCGAGATAGTAGCATGTATTTTTCGAGATAATAATGCATTTTCGCGAAAAAATTATACAATTTGTAAGACAAAAATATCTCTAATTCTATAAGTTATCATGTTAAATGCCACGCTAATGCCCCCTTCTGCCATCATGATTCTTGTTTCTAGAGAATTATCTCGATACCCGTATCATGCTTTCTTCGAGATAGTGATTGAATTTTCACGAAAATCTCTCAGTTATCTTGTTAAATGCCGCGATACTACTGATCATGATAGTTCTATTTTCGCGATAAATAATGTTATTGAGTTAACTATAAATATTAACGAGATAGTAACGTGAATTTTCGTGATAATTAGTCAGAATTATTACGAAAACAAAATTTCAAATGTTAACTATTATGCTAACGTGATGACAGAAGTGGGCAGTATCGCAGCAAATTTTGTTAGATAAAATTGTTGAAAATTAAAGAGAAAATGTAACATTATCGCGAAAAATAAACGATAAATTATCTAGCTATCTCGTGTCAGAAATATGCCACCATACCTATACACTATAGAAGAAAGTAGCCAAAGAAGTTAAACAACTTAAACAACTTTTTTTACAGCAGAACTGTTTAGATGGTTTTACCATGTATTCGTACCCTAATTACATCCCCTAATTATTGCTAACGGTCTCATTGACATTTCCACACACATTAGAGTCATTTCACACATTATCAGCATTCAAAATAAATATTGCAACAAAACGCACGAAGAGATACGTTTTCAAAAGCAAATACGCTCATAATAAAAATGTGATTGAAACTTTCCCTGGTAATTCCCTTTTACTATAGATGGCATATAGACAAAACACATTTTAAAGCAAAAAAAATCGCTGCAAATTGATTAAAAACTAAATATACAGATGTAAAATGTATCAATTGTATGCTGATTTTTCATTTACAGTGTTTTTCTTTGCTTTAATAGACATTGTATCACTATTCCATTTATGGTAAAAAGGCGCGATGACGTCATCGTTCAAAGTTTGCCGTCTCCATTTATGTTTTTTTTGCAAATATTCAATAGGTCATATCTCCTTTATTTATTTTTCATGGCATTTTGATATTTCTTTTTGCTTTTTTCAGGTTTATTAGAGCCATTTAAAATAAACCTTGTTTGAAAATAGCGCATCAACCCCTTTAAAAACTCCTTGTAGATTGTGTTTATCGTATTGTATTTTATTTCTCCTTTTTTACTCTTTTTATTGTTGATAAATCATATATTCGTATACGAATCTGTGGTTTCAGAACGTTTATTGTGTGTGTTTAATGAGATATAATCAAAAGAAAATATATCGAAATGAGACACAGTTAAAGAAATGAGCAGCTTGTTAAACGAACGCAATACCGTAACCAACGTGAGTTAATGACTAACGATGTGAATACACTTGTGTGAGCACATTTATTGAAAGCAGTTATAATAGATATATATATATATATACAATGGTCTGAATTATTGGAAATTAATAGAAAGTCACATATGGAGAGTGCGGTCCAGCGCTTTTTGTGTATCTGATTTCTTGAGAAGTGTATTTGTGAATAAAGAATGCAGCATTTCAGTATAGAACACGGACATCTAAACAACACTTATACAGCAATGTCTTGCATACTGGATAAGGTTATCCGCGTTTTACATAGGTGATGGAAAGCCTGATCTTACACACATTGGGGAAGATAAAAGTCGCGCGCTGATATCAACAATGACAGTTGCATGACGTCATTGTGTAACTAAAAGTAGTCGACGATGTCAATGCGCAGAATGTAAATGATATGCAAAACTAATAATCAATCTTGGGTATCCGGTTCAGATAGGAATATTCCAACCCTCGGTATAATTGCTTTACTGGCAATCCTCGGCGGAATTCCCAATCTTCACCGGACACCCAGGAACGATTCTTATAAGCAAATGATGAGATCTCACAGTATAAAATGGTTGACAATAGGTGTAGGACCTTGAAAAGATCAAGGTGTAACACACCCATTGATTGTTGCATTGAGTTGTGTGTGAATTAAAATTTAAATGCCATGTTGTCATTCATATCTAGGCCCAAATTAAAAATGAATAACTTACATTCTCATCACAAATGACACATATGCTGCCAAAAAATCCACAGAAAAATGGGGGTCATGTATCTTCTAAGAAAGAACTTGTCTCATGAATAAATGGTCCCTTTAAAAACATAAACACTGAGATGCCATAATATTGTATGCATACACTCATTTCCATATAAGCAAAATAAATTAAAAACTCACAATGTTAACATGCCAATGCTTGAAAATTGTAACAAATAGATCAACAATGTGATATAAACCAAAAATAGCACTTTAAATTAGTGAAAATGCCTTTTTTTACAAAAAGAAATGAGAATTATTTATTGACGCCATTATGCGATACCCCAGGCCGACACTTCCTGTGTTGCAATGGGTGTGCTACACCTATAATGGAAAAGTGAGTCGTGGTGTCTACTTCAATTAGATGCAAACATGTCTTTGGTACATCCAGTTGTCTAACAAAGCCAGGAATCCATTAATATTCAGTATGTGTCTAACATTAAGCGCTGTGTTGCATGCATTGAAAGAATTACGAAGAATTAAGCAACCTTTTGATACATTAGATAACGCTATACTTAAGATAGTTAATTAGTTTACACGATGCGAACCGGACACATACACATACATAAAATATATTATTGTCTATATGAACGATTTCGCTAATATTATTAATTATTAATTTCGCTAATTTTACAACTGTACATTTTGATTTTGATGTATACGCGAATCAAACTTGTTCAAATTTGGCCATCGGCAATACTAAGGTTTAATATATTTATGTCTTAATTCTCTACAAGCAAAAAGTGGTATTCGTTTTCAATAAATTTCATATTGCATTTCGGCCTATTCTTTCATCCTTTTGAATATTTTCATATCTTCCGCTTTCTGGTTATGCGAAGACAATGAGCTATTCTAAAAAAAAATCCATATCAATATCTAAATAATGCTCCAAGTTAAAATCGTGCTTAAAACGACAGTAAGTAACAAGTCTGTTAGAATTATTTATATTTGCATACCTGCTTTGATGATATATGTCTAATATTCTTTGTTGGATGAGTTCATAGTTAATGTATTCTATATCATATTGATTAAACCAAATATGTGTCATACTTATCGTCTCTAATATTGATTTTATATGGAATGCCCAATTGACCCGTTATATGATATATTATCGTCTGCGTCGCTTTTTGTAATTTATATATTTTCTTAGCAATAATGTTATCTCCCCTATTTCAATAATTTAATCCAATACTTGACGATATTGAGTTTTCTCTTTGTATAAAGCGGAACTCCACCTAGTTCACCATATAAACCTGTACGATTTGTCGACATTTTTACGGATAACATCTTCCTGCAAAATTCCGTATGTATAAGTTCAGCGTCTTTTGCATCATGCGATCCCCAAACTTCCGAACTATAATTTAATACAGATGCTACTAAAGTGTCAAACAGTTTGCATTTCTCAGAAATGGACACACGGCAATCTTGATGTTATAAAAACTCGCGGCGTCCCCTAAAGATTTTCTACATAAATTGCATTGATCAAACATTAATATTAATTACAAGCTTGCATATTATTAACTATTGATTATATTTCACCTAAAACGGCAGAATAACGAAGACAAGTTGTATTTAAATATATTCAAGCAGATTTAAATTCGAAATGAAGACACTAATTTTAAATATGAATGGCCAACCTTTTTGTAGTATTATCTATTAACACATTTAACACTTAAACGTCCTATATATGAACATTTCTTGATAGTTCCGGAGAGAAACATATATTTAAAATCTCTACTAAGTTGTAAGTAAACATAAGTATTATTTGCATGACGTATATACTACTTTTACCACTGCGTGACTGCACGGGGAAATGAGGTAAATCTGAATTGTATAGCTGCACAACTATTGCCAGATAATTGATAAATACATTTACCTGTGGATTAATATACCTGTTCAAAGTTTTCTACGTCATCAAATAAAATCTTATTCCCGCTTTTCACAGATATTGCAATGTGTGAATTGTAAATATCTATTGCTGCGTATTGATTTCGATTTAAATAAACATAAACATGTTCATGAAGCAAAACATGGCTGGAGAACTTTAATGCTTGCTAAAGACTTCGGGATTGCCATGCGTCCCTTTAAATAATATATAATTTATTGTTTTAAATGCGTATATTTGGATGATGCTACATGTTCTGTTCGACCTTAGCATCTAAGTTTATGTTAATAGTATTGATTAATAGGATGTGTTCCTTTAAATAAACATAAAATATTACATAATATACCCAAAATAAATACTAAGCTATGAGGTGATAATAGCATTCCATAATGTGCATGAATACAGGCTATTCGCGAACATATATTATATGTTACGGGATAGCACTTTTATAATTCACATATTCTTGTAATAAATAGAATATTCAATTAAGATCAAGTAGCAATGTATTCCTTTTACTCACCTTGTGTTTTATAAATCACCTATAGGTGAACTAGAAACCTGAATTCTGTGCTATGAATTCAAACATCCGTCAGATCGAGTTCAACAAAATGATAAAGCAATTAATTTCATGTTGCTAAGCAAATTTAAACAATGCACATATATCCCGTATTTTGTAAAAATCCACACACTGCTTTATGACTGCAATTTTGTAATAATTATATTTATATATTCACTTTTTATCTAATTTGGAATCAATCCAGGATGCACAAAAAGTCGAACTAAGTCCTACATATCTGACTCTGTATGATGCTGAACATCTATTGAGAGCCGAGTGAGACACACCAGATACTCATACGGGACACAGGCATTATCAGAACTATTGGAAAAAACATAAAATGGAATTATCAAATGCTACTGTACACTTACAGCGTTAGCAAATATAATCGCTGGATAACCTTTTATACAGCTAGCTAGACATTAGGCATTGGAAGGCTTAATAGTGGGGTATACGTGTTTTAACATCGCAAGTTGCAGCCTTTGGTATGGTGGCATACTTCTGCCAGCCAGTTAGCCACTTAGCTACATAATTATGTCGACATCCTGTATATTATGTCGTCATAACTTCTCAGGATGTTGACATAATCAAGCGGTAAAAGTCACTTATTTGTATAGTTATGTCGACATCAATAAGTGGCTAACTTGCCTGAACGCCTGTTAATGCTCGGTACAACCAGCCACTTGTCAGTTACTGATGTCGACATCAAGGTACGAATACATTCGTGTTCATTGTAAAATTGACTCACGGGCACGACAGAAGGGCAGTGGAGAAAAACGGTCCGAGATAAACGACGAAATTAAAACGTGTGAGGTTTTTCCGTATTCAATTAACGTAAACGATAAGATGTCAAATATCTTTTTCTCTGGATACTTACAGTGTTTCGTTCTTGCCCCGCCATTTTCATGACAACCGGTATCACGTAAATTTATATATTTTCCCAGTAACAATAGTAACTTGTAGCTATTATATTGTTTTATAAGTCGACACCATTAACTGATAAGCTGATGACAGTACCCGAGCATTAACAGGCTTTTAGGCAAGTTAGCTACTTACTGATGTCCATTACGTGGTCCGAGTTTTAACTTTCATGCCTCACCCAAGCCCTTATCCAAGAAGCGAAAACGGGGTTGGCTGGGGTATGAAATAAAACTTTAATTTCGGCTTAAAAATATAGCATATTGTAAAATTAAAACATTTAATAGGTAATTTTAAACAGGTTATCACAGTTTTTCAGTAAAAAATGTTTTTAATGTCTTTTTTTGTCGAAATATCCGTTATAAAACTCTGCTAAGATAAGCTTTCCCATCGCCTTATGGAATTAAGGTAGGACCACGTAATGTGACATAATCATACAAATACGTGACTTTTAGCAATTGCTTATGTCAACATTTATGTTATCTTGCGAAGTTATGGCGACATAGCATATATGATGTCGACATAATACGTGAATTAAATACACTTATGTATGTAGTGAAGTGGCTAACTGGCTGGCAGAAGTATGTCACCATAGCTTTGCTTGTGTAGACTTTGCATACTTAATTTGTATTCATTCGTTGTTTATCTCCACATTGATAACGCAGCAGTTTGAAAATGTGCATACTTGAATACTTGACCTCAACATTGTTAATTGTTTAACTATGACGTTGAATTATCAATTTCAGGGTCATCAAAACTCTATAAAGTCATAGCTAACATGAGCAAACGTGAAACTTTGAAATGTGGATGGTCGACATTTTAAAATTAGGTCAGTGACTCCAAAAAGTGAATTGACCTCAACTGACATACATCGAATTAAAAATGTATCTTAGCATGACATTTGACCAATTACAAACGCATCAGATATTTACACCATACAAATCAAATAAACAATAGATCACATGGTCAATGTGTGTGACCAGACTGAGCCTGGACACTGGAAGGCCGAGTCGACGGATTTCTAATAATTTATGAATCCGTTGATGTGACTGGTTCTGGTATCTGGTGATTAGTCATCATGACACAATTACGAAAAAGACAAACGGGACATTACTTTTAATTGGTAACACTTTTTTTAAAGTTGTCAAGGTTTTAGAGAGAAGTTTTACAAATTCGTTTTTGAATGCAAGGTTGATTTATCAACTTGCATTCATAGTCATCGCTTTTGGCATCTCCTCATCGCCATATGGCGGATAACCTACATTTTTTCTCATAAATCGAGGCTTTAAGTCGTAATATGCTAGACGAACGTATTGGATGCTGAAAACAACTATAATGCAAATAAACAGGTCGAGAAACTCTACGAAAATCTCATTATGTATGAATTGTGGGCGATTCAAGCGATTTTTTGCAAAGTGTTTTCTCATCAAGGGGAAACACGATGTGACGTCACACGCACCTTCGCTTGACAGTATTATATTCGCGCAAAGAGCCCAAATTAAACGAGATTTCCGGGGGAAGAGTTGTTTCAATAAATTTAGAGTTGTTTCAATATATTTATTATGTATAATTAATTGTATATAGCAACAACTATTTCAAAAGGGTTTTAGCGATTCACGATGCCAGGGAATTATTATTAATGACAAGATGAAATAATAAAGGAACATGTTCAGACATTAGACATCACTGGATTGTTATTCTGTATGGAATACAGTATATATAGAGGATCTTACATGAGTACTCATTAATTATTGCATTTATTAAACGAGTTAGAAAAATGATACAATGCAAGGCTCTTATCATTTTTTGCTAACGAGTTTAATAAATTCAATAATGAATGAAAAACGAATGTTAGATACTATTTATCACATAATTTATAACGTCACATTACGTCAGAAAATGTACATTAATGTGACGTCCCATTAGTGGAATATCGAAAATATTGAATGGTAGTATTACACTCCCACACCGCATGTTATGTGATAAATACAAATCTTGTTATGGTTATATATTCTGTATTTAATATTGGATTTGATCAAAAATGTCATTCAATTCAATTCAATTCGTATTGACGTCAATGACGTCACAATATTATTAAAAATATTTTGTTCACTGATCGCATTTGTTAAGTTGTTTTACTATAAAATCAATCAGTGTCTGTCTCAGCCAATGCTGGCAGTTTTAACAACATGACGTCATCCAAAATGACCAGATCACTGACCGTTGTGACGTCATGACGTCATCTAGATTGGAAAGCCCGTGTTTGACCAGGTTCTGATCAAAACCCATTCATTCATAACAAGTGTCAAGCTCCAGTTTATCTGAGTTTTTATTCATAACATATGTCGAGCTCCAGATTATCTGAGTTTTCTTTCATAACATGTGTCAAGCTCCAGATTATCAGTATTTATTCATACCAAGTGTCACGCTCCTGATTATCTGAGTTTTCATTCATAATGACAAGTTGCATTTTGTTTGATGTTTATTTTTAATTTGTATGCATATTTTAAAAAATGTTTTTATGTCCATTTTCAAAAATGTATTAATGAGTCGATATATTTTCTCAGTAATGTTTGTTGAATTAGGGCACATTACTGACAAAAAAAGATTTAATGTTTTGTTTATAAACATGTATTTCGAAATCGACTAAATCATGAAACTGCACATAGCTGTGGCATTTTAACCTACTTTGTCCAGCTTGGTTCTGTTCTGTTTATTGTTGTTGTGTTTTTTTTATCAAAATTATGGCCACTTTTGCGCTTGTATTTACTTATAGTCAATTTCAATTATTTCTTCAACCTATAAATTTTTATTTTTATTTTTTTGTAAATACTACAGTAAAGTTTATTTTCGATGTGTGGGACAGACATAGGGAAGTTGACTCAACGGGTAGTGCCTATTGTTAAGATATTTGTCCCTGCAGCAGAAGGCGTTTTCTAGGTTACGCCACTGAACTTGGACAAGTTCAAAGCCAGTTGCATCAGACTAGACACATCAGAGTTATCTAGCCTTTGAGTTCTTTTAAAAAAAAGTTTTCCAATAGGCCTTAGACTATTCAAGCCAGTAAAGTGATACAGGCAGGCCCTCTTGTGCTTCATATTTCCGGAAGACTACTTAATACACGCCTGTAATTGACACAAATTTAGACATAGAGGTCATTTCGAGTGACAGCTTGGTCATACAACACAAATCTGTCTATCCATCAGCAATTTTATAAAATAATATTCTAGTCCGGATTTGAAATAGTTTAATGACAATTAATCACAATATCATATTTTGGAATGGATCGACCCTCTAAGTTTTTTGTAAGTCGCCCAAGATCGTAAATTTGATTAAAACTATGTCAACTTTATGGACATTTATAATGTCCAGCAATCGTGCAAATATTCATACAGTCTTTAAGTTTTCTATCAAACTTTGCATTCTCAGTACTTTCAGTACTTTGATTATAACAGCTTCCATTTCGATTTGTTATTTGCATATTATATCATTCTTATCCATCAACGCTGAATTTATTTTCCAGACAGTTGCCTGAGTTGATTGATATGATGCAAGTGACCGTACATTTTGTACTTCACAATTTTGTTTTTTGTTATGGTTTGGCACATTTACAAATAAGCTATTTATTAATTTGACATTGCGGAATGTTCGTACACACAAAAGGTGATACGACTCAACATGCAATTCGATGTTCAACATGCAAAGATCGTATTTGTCCGATCGTTTAACAATAAAAAAGACAGTCATTTTAATTTAGAATCTAACGTTTTGTTTCAACGTAAAACAAATAGAAGGCTATAACAAGAAAATACATAGTCGGAAAACAATGCAAAAATCTTCAAAACTATAAAAGGTAGATCAAATTAAGCATTCTAAATCATGAACAGGGCAATATATAAAACGTGAGGTCGATACAACAGAGTTACGACCACTAAGGGAAATACGGCGCTTAACCATACATATTGCTAGGTGCATACTGTTGTAATGTATCGTGCTCAATATTTTAATTAAAGATACTAACCCACCAAATAACGGCAAAATTACACTATAAAACGTTTATCGAAACTTTATCCAGGTGTTCAGGTCATATAGTAAAGTATATATGCCGATTAAAAAGGAAGATTTATGGTTCTTAAAATATCTTGGATTGAATTTGAGTAAATTAAATTATGAGTTTGTAACTCTTAATTCGACGCTCCAGTCTGGAGGTTTGGTCTGGCTGGTTAAAGCCGTTTATATTTTGTCTACAGAGTTTGGATTCTCAAAATAATTCTGTAAGTTATATACCTCGTCGTCAGTAGATTTAGAAATGGTTTAGATATGTTGTACAAGTTGACTGTTGTTGTCGGGATAGCAACTTTATTAGATGATTGGTTACAATATTTACGACCTATGCATATCGATTGCAAACATTAAGTTTTTGTTTTTTTCCGACATATTGAATAATGGTTCTGACAGTTGTATGTTTAGAAACACTGATGTGTTGAGATTTAGAGTCCCTCTGTGAAGCATACCACTCTCGAATATTACTGTTTTGTATAACAGCCCATTTATCTGCCAAAGAAACTTTATTAATGAAATGATTGACGCTTTAACAAATAATGACCGACATACACAGCAAAACTAGAACGAATTCGACGGCGCGCCATGGCAAAATTCCTTTTAAAGGAAAATATCTGTAACTTTTAACCTATAAAACACAAACTAATTACGTTGACCAACATAACACACGAACCATTATTGAATATCTATTAATAAAACCAAGATTGTTTGACGGAATTCAAAAGCGGTACAAAAAAAGAAGTACCGCTTCATGGGGTTGAACTCGTAACTCACACTAAAATTGCAAATCGAGTTTTAAATAATAAATCATTTGACATGCTGTGTATCTCTTTCATATACGACTATTATACCAATTAATGTGCAAAAGTATGAATAAATGAAACCATAACTGAGTGTATATGATGCCCCTTCCTCCAGGCCCCACTGATGACGTAGGAGGAAACAAATGTATACAGTGTAATCCCATCATCATAACGTCATTTAGACTACATGTGTGTGTGTGTGTGTGTGTGTGTTTGTGTGTGCGTGCGCGCGTGTGTTTACAAGTCCCTAACCCTCTATTCACCACTCTTTGCGTTGGTGCTGTCCTAGTGTTTAGGTGCTATGGTTTCTATAGGACATGTTTTCTCATTTTCAAAATCAAATTAGGAGTAATACATGTACAACGCTTATTTAACTTTTCAAGTAAAAGGCTATGCTTCTACTTGAAAAGTCAAAACCGCATACTCACTGTTAAACGAATAACATTATTTGTATTGTTGTATCATTATTACAAAAATAGATATAAAAGTCGAACAGGAAATGTAGCATTCAACGACCAAAGTCAACCAAAATCACGCACAGAATCAAATACTAATTACAAAAATGAATTGAAGGCACGATATATAATCACCAACATAAATGGGTTGACAATAGGCTACCGCATTAGTAAAACCTGTGGCAAAGTGTGGATTTAAACCAGAGTTTAATAGCTCATTTACCGAAAAAGGTAATTTTAACTAATTTAGTTCGTGCCTTTTTCTGGCAAAATTGTTTGAGACTGAACGCAACTCGACACATGAATAACGATACTCAGTGTTTAATGGATGTAAATCGTGTCTTGTCGTACCCTTAATGGTTTGTTCTCTTCATTGAGTATTTGCTTTGTGGCTTTCTAGGCTTTTTTATATTCATATATACATGATCATTTATGTGTTTTGCTTATATTGCGTATTACTGCTGCATTGTTTACTCGAGAATATAACCTGGCGGGGATATCTTTATTTATACTGTCCCGTTTTATTGGGATGACAACAGGGTAGGAGTGGGGTTAGGTGTACCGTAGAACCTGGTTGAAATCCCCAGCAGCCCTATTTGCCTCTGACCGTTCCAAGGCGGTAGCGCCCTTTTATGATTGTGTTGCCGTTCTTGCCTTTTTGTCATCTTTAAAATTGTTGTTTGTTTCTATGCGTGCTTTTGGTTGATTGTGGTTGAGTGTGGTTGAGTGTGGTCTTGAATGCTACATATCCTGTACGACTTTTATATTATTTTTTGGCGTTATAACAATTTGAGGTTTATATTAACTTTTGTTAAAAAACAACAATTTATCCAGGAAAACATACGTACCACATATAAACCATGAAGAGCAATTTTAACGGCATTATTGCATAATAATTATTGTACGCAATTTACACGGCATATTTTACATTTATGTAAATAGTGTTAGTTTTATTTCTAAATAAATCTAAATAAAAACAGGTGGATTTCCACTTACCCGACAACTACATGATTACGCAAAGAGGATCTCTTAGTAGAAACATACAGAAACAAGAGCGAACAGTAGCAGACTCGGTTTCATTGCGTCTGTTCATGAGAGGTAGTATAACCTGCAACACCTCTCACGCTCCCTAGTAACGGCTTTAGGTATAACACACTCTTTGCGTCACAGGATGTGCGGCCTGGGGTAGTCACATAATGGCGGTCATTAAATAATTATCACTTCTTTTTGTAAAAAAAGGCATTTTCACTAATTTAAAGTGTCATTTTTGGTTTATATCACATTGTTGACCTATTTGTTAAATATTTCGAGCATTGTCATTTTAAAATTGTGAGTTTTGATTTTTTTTTTATGTAGAAATGAGTGTATGAATACAATAGTTTAGCATTTCGGTGTTTATGTTTTTAAAAGGATCATTTATTCATGAAACAAGTTCTTTCTTAGAAGATACATGACCCCCACTTTTCTCCCCCACTTTTCTGTGGATTTTTTTGGCAGCATATGTGTCATTTGTGATGAGAATGTAAGTTATTTATTTTTGTTTGGGCCTAAATATGGAATGACAACATGGCATTTAAATTTTAATTCATAAATAACTTAATGCAAAAATCAATGGACGTGTTACACCTTGAGTGGTAATCTTCTTCAGAGCCACAGAAATTAGGCTTGATGATCCCAAAGGGCCAGTAGTAATAACAGTACTGATTTGTAGTCGCAGTGACTTTTAACAGTCACAACACAGGACTAAAATAGCCAGTATGAATGAATATCAATAATTATCACATAACATGCGGTGTGGGAGTGTAATAACACCATGCGATATTTTCGATACTCCACTAGTGGTATAACATAACGTTAACGACGTCAAGGACATCACGTTAATGTACGTTTTCTGACGTAATGTGTCGTTATAAGTTATGTGATAAATAGAATCTAACATTCGTTCTCTTTTATTATTGAATTTATTAAACTCGTTAGCAAAACTTATACAATGCTCGGAAAGAGCCTCGCTTTATATCAGTTTGCCAACTGATTTAATAAATTTTCAATAATGAATGAGTACTCATGTAAGATCCTCTATTTACTGAACAGGGGATCCCTTGGAAGCAAAAAATACAACCAAGAGAGAACATTAGAAATATACATAATATATATAAAAACTTAAACAAGTATTATTTGTTTTATTCCAGAATAACAGATAACAAAAAAAAGAAAGATAAATCGACCTACCCGCTAATTTCTTTTTGACCGATAGTAGAAATACATTTTGCTCGCTTTTAAAAATCTTTAAGGTAAATTGTGATAATCCGATAATGCACGCTTATTGTTGAATGCACACTTTAAAATAATTAAATTAATATGTATGACACCGTTTGCGATGTGAGATCATAAACTGTGATACATTGCATAGAGTGTATTCAAATACTTATTTCTTCATTTACCTTCATTTGGTATACATTGAAAGATTTTTTAATATACAATATCGTATTCTTGTTCTATTATATGTTTATATCACACACATACAAGCTTATACATTATAGTAGTGAAGCAAATCCCGGTTTTTACCTACGCCAATAAAATAAGATTGCAACACATGACAACCACACAAGTAATTCGCCCGATCGAATCCCAAAGATCCATATTTTCAAAGGCTGTAATTAAGTTTTGAAACATAAAACGGATATTAAAAAAAAATTCGAAAGGTAATTTTCTTGCATCTTTGTATTCGATCCATTTTTACAAGCTAAAGACATGTCATACCATATGACATATACAAGCTATTAAAGCAAGTATATATTATGCTATCTAATTCATTTGTTTGTCTGCTTGCTGAACGAATAACTGTATATAAAACAAACTGAATATTGACATGTAGTGTTAGGGACTTACTTTTCACATTTATCTGTATTGACAGGCTAATAGCGAGGCGGCGTGCACATAAAGTAGCTTACAAGACACATTTCCCAACGCTACTTGGTCATTGAAAAATCATGGGAAGCTTGAATATTTACAGCCAGCACGCTTCATGGCTGATCAACTCAGGTATATAAATTGAGGCCCGCTCTTAGTTTTTTATTTGTATATCATTGCTATATTGAGGGTAAGAATAGCTTAACAACACTTTCTAATTTACTTTAATGAAGAAATATATGTTCATAATTTAGCTTTTGAATACAAAACTTATGTGGTATTTCTTAATTGTTTTTAGACCAAAAATCAGAGCACAACACAATAAATATACAACATTATTTAATGTGATATTATGTGTACTGGTCACAAATGCTTTATTGGGTGGGCCTCATAATCTGAAGAAAAATTGAATATCACACTTAGCTCATAAAATTGTTTGGCTAACAGTGATTAACAGTTACCTATAGAAATTCTCTCCACCCCCCACCCCCTCCCCCTCCCCCACCCCCCACCCCAAATACATTAGGCTCGAAATGTGTCTTTAAGCTAACTAATAGGCGGTATTGCCTACTGACCTTCTAAATCGGTGTCCCCGTCTTTACCATTGTTAATGTTGTGTTATTCTTGTCTTGTTCCTTTATTATTTACTTTTCATTGGAATTAGTGTGTGGTTAAGTAAAGTGCGGACCTACGGTTTCATTGTGTTTGAGTGCTGTGGTTTCTAGAGGAGTCTTATTCTCATTTTTCAGTGTTAAGGACATATTTCCCATTGCTACTTGGTCATTGAAAAAGCATGGGAATCTTGTTTATTTACTGAATTCATGCTCCATGACCGATCAACTCCGGTATACAAATTGAGGCCAGCTTGTAGTTTTTTCTTTGTGTTACCTTGCTATATTAGATATTGTCTTGGGTAAGAAAAGCTAAACACAACTTTGTATATTCATAATTTAGCTAATTTCAATACAAAACTTGTCTGATATTTCTTTATTGTTTCTATGACAAGAATGATAGCAAATCATTAAATGAACAACTTTCTATTTGTGTGTTTATATTGTACTGCACAGAAAAAGGCTTTATTGGGTGGGCCTCAATAATCTGTTTCAAAATTGAATATTACAATGTTCTCATGAAATTATTTATTTTTCATTCATTAATTAATTCATTCATTCATTCCTATTTTTTATAAATTCATTCGTCGGTTCGTTGGTTCGTTGGTTGGTTGGTTGGTTCGTTTATTTATTTATTTATTTATTTATTGATAGATTTCCGGTGTAAAATGTACGAATAACTACGATACCCTGTTTAGCCATAGCGCACGAGTTATCACGTTGAGTTTATAAATATAGAGGTCGTGATGTCAATTTTCTGAAATACAATAAAGAGACATGTTACGGTCTATATTTATTACATGTGTGATTTTGTTGTTTAAAGGTAAAGTATGCAGGAGTTATGCATCAACCGTAAAAAGGTAAAAGGTAATGATAATTTGCTCAGTAATTATTATGTAATCGACTGATTCATTTCTTTCTTTTAACATATACCATCAATAAAACCAGACAAACACATATGTTTTGGGGGCAGTTGTTTCGGAGTTTAGCATGCAATGTTGTTACTTTCTTAGACTATTTGTTTTGTGTGGATGTTTTCCGTCTAGTTGTATAGGTCTGTTAGTAGGTAGTAAATCCGCTTTGAACTTGTAGTGTAGAGTCAATTTTCCTCCGTTGCTGAGGTTTTCTCTCCTAACACACAATGCTCCTCAGTATGTTTATGTATATGTACCGGTTCTATCACTTATTGAGCTTTTTATATCCCGTTTACTTGGTTTTCTCTTACCGAATATACATATACAATCCTTAAACCCCCTAGCGGCCTTTTTTGCCACTGACCGTTTCAAGATGATAGCCGTATTGTCAACCCTTTTTGTGTTTTTGACGTCACTCGCCTTTATTCTTTATTAACATTGCTAGTCATGTTTGTCTTTTTGCGTGATTTGGGGTTTACTGTGTTCTGTGAAAGCTGCATTTCCTGTTCGACTTTAATACCTGTTTTTATTATCACATTAGTGTTGTTTGTGCCGTGTGGCGGCCGTAAAAGGTCACCCCGAATATCCAATCAATATTGTTGTTTTTACATCCCAGACAGATTGTATGGCTTTCATAGATCCCGTTTCATGTGTTACTTGTATCATAGCTCTAAGTTACTTATACCATGTTGAAGGTTTTGTGTTCACCGACATTTTGGCCCATTTAAATAGGTATTTCCTTAACCTTTCCTTGTGATCTTGAATTAGACTCCTATTAACCGTCCGTCTATTATTAAAAACGGATCTTTGATACGTAATAATGTAGTATCTCTAATAATTACTATATGGCCCTTATTTCGCTTTTCACAGAATAGTGTTACATTTAAATTTGCATGAGTCTTTTAACGAAAACACTAAAATAAATCTTTCTCCTCTTCGGTTACACTCTGCATCATCTATACAAATTCCACATAATAAATCTATATTTCTTAGATCTAAGCCTTTTGTACGTATGATACCTTTAAATCTTCATTCGGCAAACCTCATTCCATCTTCCTTCTAATAATTTTACTAGGAGTTTTAATAAAGGCTCAAAAGCGTAACTTCTCCATTCAGACATCGTTCAATTCAATCTAGACGCAGAGTTTTTCCTTCTATAAGTAAGTGCAATGCTAAGAGGTGCATAAGTTGCAATTATTTATCTTGCAAGTCCACAATTAAATCAACTGTTAATGGTAGGACATTTAATATATGTCTAGCTTCAAATGTTGATTGACGTACTTCTAACGTCATTTATGTTTTGATTTGAAATTCACCACGTTGTGGTATACACTTTGTTGGACAAACAGGTCGTTCCTTAAAAGCTCGATTACATGAGCATAAATATAATGCAGGCAATCCCAACATGTTAAAGAATTATTTGTACCAACACCTTCGTCAGTCAGGTCATAGTTTTAGTAACGTCGCTGTGCAACCAAAAACTTAAAAAATTATAAGCTAGACATATATAGCAGAACTAAAGTGGATGAAAAACTTGCAGACTCCATTTCCACTGGATCTTAATAAACATATTTATCAACATGGAAATATTTCAAAAGAGCCGTATATTGACAGTTTTGCTATATTTTCCATTCGAAAGCGTAAATCAAGGTTTCATGGTTGTAGACGTAATGATAACATCCAACGGAAATCACGCATTACTATGTCAGTCGCTTTCTGGTCTCACCTCTCTATCCATTTCTTCATTTTTCATTCCAACATATCCTTTGTATAAAAGAGAGTATGATAATGGACCTTTGGAAACGGCCGAGCACGACACTTACGAAATATTGCAGTCTCGGTTTGATTGAGACTGTTCATGAGCGGTAGTGAAATATGCTAGCTACCGCACACGCCCTCTAGCCCCGGGTTTAGCAGAACTCAATATTCATAAAATCAATAGTACAAAATGTTAACCATCCCGAAGATGGCATGCATATGGCTGTGGACATGTCGTAAGGCGTATGGTCCCAATATCTAATAAAATTAAATGCCCCGAAGAGCGACATAAACATAATGAAATTTAGTTGGGAGCAGCGGTTATGAAGCCTGCGTATCAAAAAGCAGACAACATATCCTATGAGTGGTTAAATAATACCCAGAGCCTTTTATCGGCCGGAGTAGTGGAACCACCGAATCAAAAATTAAGTAAGAAAACAAAAGAAATTGAAATGTACCACCGATAACTAAATATAAGTATCGGGCTCAGCGATCTCCAAAGATCGAATGAATAACAGTACTGATTGCAAGCGCGGGGAGACACTCTTTCATAATTCAAACACTTCAAACATAATATAACACTGCTTTCATAAGTCAAAGCTATACGCAGCATGTTCTCCGACCCCATATTGAAAGGGAGTCTGATCACGTCAGATATTTCTTAAACATTCTATATCTTAATAATGACATTGATTTTATTGATATATCAAGTATATTTCGAGATAATCGTGTTGTTCATTCTATTCCTAAATATTTCAAAAAATCCGAAAATCCTATAATTTGTTATAATTACAATAACAAACTTAGAAATATACTTTTCAACTACAACATAATAGTGTCTGACCTTCATATAATAAATAACACTCCTAAGGAATGCGAGTGTAGAACATCGAAATGTTGCTATGCTCCGGTCATGTCATTACTGGTAAGTTTGATATTATAGATAAACTTATTCATCATTTATTTTTTAAAGGTCCGAAGTATAGATTGCATTCTGTAATTGATTTTAATGCATGCCGGGGTCAGACCGCCCAATCCATTGAGACGTTTGGTATTAAATGGTGTCGTAGAGATCATGCTGATCATAACCCCCTTTTTACTTTAAAAAATACTATTTTTAACATCATAAATACCCGTATTAACTTCTATACGGCTAACCCCTCCCTACTTCCCCCTAGATCTAGGTTTTCATTTCGTAATTTAAAATCGGGAATCCAGGAATTTCATAATAAGTTTGTTTTAGCTCCTGCTGATAAAGCAGCCAATAACATAATTATTGTTTGACGCCTCCATTACGTCAATGTTTTATCTCAGGAACTCGGGAGTATTAATTCGTATCTACTGAAGATAATGTTGTTTCGACGCATATCACTCAGTGCAAGATGTTCAAGGTTGGAGTAGACGAAAAGCAAAACAGACTTTCAACGATGTACTGGGTTCCCAAAATACACAAACATATAAAGCCCGTTTTATTTCCAATTCTAGTTCTTGCACCACTACAAATATCTCCAAATTTTTAACATCTTTTAAAGATCACGTTAAACAATATTGTGCTAAAGCTTATAAAAACTCTGGAACTAATTTATGTTGGTCTATTAAAAATTCAGGCGACGTTCTTGATAACATTTGCAATAAACGTCAAGCTTCATCTATAAGTATTATGATTTTGTCTACATTATATACAAACTTTACCACACCACCTTATCAAAGGCAAGCTTATTGCTCTCATTCAAAAAACCTTTGCTAGGAAGAATACTACATGTTTGGCCTGTAACAATATTAAAGCGTTTTATACGGCAGTTTGGACAATTATACTATGTGGACTTGCCATGAAGTTTGTGAATCACTTATTTTTCTATTAGATAATATTTTCGTCAGGTATGGAATGACCGTTTATAGACAAATTGCTGGTATCCCTATGGGTACGAAGTGTGCAACCCTTGTCGCAGATTTGATATTATATTGATATGAAGAGATTTTATGTTGAGTCTTTCACCAGAAACCACAGGCAGATGTTATTGAAGCCTTTACTTTCTACTATGGTCAATAATATATATCCTAAAGAACTTCAACTTAACAAAGCTAATATTTCTGATATTAACGCTTCTTTTCTTGATTTACGTGTCTATAAATAATTAGCAAAATCTATGACAAGAGAGATGATTTTAATTTTGATATTGTTAAGTATCCCCATTTAGATTGGGATGTTCCCCGAGCAATTTCTTATGGGGTCTATTTGTCTCAACTTATTCGTTTTTCTAGAGCTTGCACTCGCGTTGAGGACTTTAATATTCGTAGTCTTTGTGTAACTAAAAAGCTATCCCATCAGAGCTTCTGTTACCATAAACTTCGTAAAACCTTTGCAAACTTTCATTATCGTAACCCTGAAATTTTAAAAGTAATTGAAGAACTGCGACGTGGACTATCACAACCTGACTTCTATGGTGATGTGATTTACAAACTTCGTAAGATACTTGGTAATAATCACTTTCATACTATCTTTGTTAAACTTGTTAAAAGGTTTATCAAAAGAGGTTATGACCCTATCATTTTGCAACGCAATGCATGCTAAGTGGTGGACCCATTTCCAGTTCGCCACTATGCTTTTATTTGTGCGATGACCGGACAGGCTGTGAACCCTATGATGACGTCTACCCAAAGCCCAAAAGGACGGTGACGTTTGATGTTTGTCTACAATCTTGTCTTGTCGTGCCCTCAATGGTTTATTCTCTGGTGGCTCTGGCTTCTGCCATGTGATTGAGTACTTTCTTTGTGGCTTTCTAGGCTATTTTTTTTTGTATTTACATATACACGAGCATCTTTGTATATTGCCTATTAATGCTGCTTTTTTGGTTAGAAAATAGTTCATGGCGGGGATTTCTTTATTTACACTGACCGTTCCAATGAGGTAGCCCTATTGTCAACCCTTTTTGTGTTTGTGACGTCATATGCCTTTATTCGTTATTAACATTGCCATTGATGTTGGTCTTTTGGGTTTACTGTGTTTTGCGCATTTACTGTTCGACTTTTATACTTATCTTAAAAGCAGCTTATGAATAATTCATCGCGGGGATTTCATTATTTACACTGTCCCGTTTTATTGGGATGTTAGTAGGGTAAGTGTGAGGTTTATTGCATCCTAGAACCTGGTTTAAACCCCAAGCAACCTTTTTTGCCACTGACCGTTTCAAGGCGATATTCCTATTGTCAACCCTTTTGTGTTTGGGATGTCTTATTTGGACTCGTATGTGTTGTGCTCGGCCGTTTCCAAAGGTCCATTATCATACTCTCTTTTATATGTCCAGATCACGGAGAAATATCAGTCACTTATATTCCACTTATATTGAAGCTTATATTGGACAGCATTTATAACCAATTTTATGAAAGTGCCAATTTCCTCATCATGAAATACGTTGAGTCAGTCTGACTTGTAATCAGACACTACCTTAGCTCAGGAGATGACATGTCAACGGAAAGCCTCATTTTGAGAACATGATATAAATTTATTCAAAAATATTAGCAACTTGGTCAGAAACAGGTATAAAGAAATATAAAATATCGGACAGGGAAAGTGGCATTCAAGGAGGACAGTCAACCACAAAACACAGAAACAAACACGCAAACAGACAAACAAGAAGGCAAAAGTAATAATAAATGCAAACGACATCACAAACACAAAAGGGTTGACAATAGGGCTACCGCCTGGGAACGGTCAGTGGCAAAGTAGGCCACTGGGGGTTTAAGCCGGTTCTAGGGTGCACCAAACCTCACACTTACCCTACTGTCATTTAATTAAAACAGGACAGTGTAAACAAAGAAATCCCCGCCATGATCTAATCTCTAACCAACAAGGCAACATCAATAGGCAATATAAATAAAACACAAATATGCTCGTGTAAATATAATACAAAAAACAATAGCCTAGAAAGCCACAATGAAGGTACTCAATGACTTGGCAGAAGCCAGAGCAAATGCAGCTTTCACATAACACAGTAAACCCCAAAACACGCAAAACGACAAATATGAATGGAGAATTTGCATTTATGTTGCGGAATTGTAATGTCAAAAGGCTTTATATTTGTTATTTGTTTCTTCGTGTGTTTGTGGTTGACTGTCGTCCTTGAATGCTACTTTTCCTATTCATTCGATTTTTATATCTACTTTTAAAGGAACAAACATAAAATACTGTGACAAACACATATTCATTTTGTCTGTTGATTGAAAGATTTATTATAACATTATTTTATCATTTTGAAACGAGAAAAGGATTTGATTGTAATTGTAAATATTTTGAAAAGGGAAACCAAATCTGCTTAGCCTGGAGATGCTAGTGTCAACAGAAGACATATACTATGTGATTAATGACTGGTAAGTACATTACACTTATTTCTATATTTAACTGTTATTTTTTTATAAAAACAAATCCCCTTTAGCATGTTTAGGCTCAACTGATCATATTAACTTGGTTTATGTAGTTAATTTATGTGTTGGTATAAATACATATTTATGTTAAATGATTCCATAGAGCAAGCATCATGTTTGAGGGATTAACTTGACTGTCTCCTAACTAAGGAAGCATGGATATAGTTCATACCATAACATATGTGATATGAAACAAGTCAATTGAATAACATTGTCAGGTCCATATTGTTAATTCGCAGACGGGACATATTCTGTCTATCCACAAAAGTATGTTAACGAACCGAATAAATCTATTCAAAATATACATTCTTGACTATTATTATGTTATCATAATTGAATTGTTCAGAGTGACAACAACAGAAAGAGAAATAGAACAGAAGAAGCCAACGAGAAAGCATTGGAAAAACAAACTGCCTCGACAGTGTTTGCTATACTGATGTTGTGTTTTATTTAGATCAACTCATACTATACGAATCAATTAACATGATGAGCTTTCTTTTATGTTATGACGTGTCATTTTACCCATTGTTATCATCATTTTGGACTCCATTTGACCTACTATTGGAAACATGTCAGTTATGTCACTTATAAGTTTCACCTTTATGACATTTATATGCATCCTATAAATCACTTATAAGTCGCATGTATGTCACTTATGAATGAAAACGTACTTAGCATATAAGTGACTTGTCAGTGCGTTATTTGACTTAAATCTCATTTGCATTTAAAATCAATATAAGTTACAGATATGTTACAGGCCTATGTCAATTATAAACGACTTATATGTCCTTTATAACCAAAACATACATTACGTCACTTATATTTATTTGCTGCAAGGGTAATCGGGCATCCTATTTCCTGGTCAATTTCCAATTCCAATTTGTATACTATATGTTAAATCTGGTTTGAAGTCATTTAGTAACCGACCCCCGTAAGAAATGTTTCGCTCTATTTGGCATTTACTATGAATGTTTTGTTTGATTACTGTCTAAAATTTGGGTATGTTGTTATTGTTTCTAGACAGCATCTTTTGTCAAATCTGGTGTCCAGGATATGTCTACACTTACACCGGTTATTACGTGTTCGCGTTAGAGTATACAGTAACTTGCTTCTGATATCCCACATTAATAATACTATAGAATGACAACAGGGTAATAGTATGGCTTGGTTCACCTTAGAGCCTTGTTTAAATCCTTTTTGCCACTGACCGTTCCAAGACCGTTACCATATTGTCAACCCTTTTATGTTTGCGATGTCACATATCTGGCCTCATATTAATCATTTAAAGTATCGTTTATTTCAGTGCGTGTTTTGGGTTGACTATGGTTCTTGAATGGTACATTTCTTGTTAGATGTTCTACTTTTATTACTTTCAAGCCCATTTAAATTCCTATTTTCAAAAAAAACTAATTTCTCGCTTCCGTTATAAATCCAATTATCCTAAACGAAACTACAGTTTTCTCGAAAAAATAAACATGGCGATGAAATATGTATTATATACATTTAGCTTAGTAAACAATTTCTTTTTCTGTCATAACGAATTATAAAACGTGTGGCAGTGGCGTGACGTAAGTATGCAAACCGATAAATATTGAATGACCAAGACTCTCTTGACAAATTGATTTCAAAGCCATAATGGCAAATTGAAGACAATAATTCGCGAGAACTAAAGCTGATGTTAGGATTATTCCCCGGTTTCTGAGCTTTGTTCCTTATTCATCCCGTGACGCACGAGTGTCCAACAAAAGAACATATACGTGGTAAAATAATTATATAACTACTTTACATCTTGATTCCCACTCTCGCTAATCGAATCTACTGAGTCAAGACGACAGCTATATTTGTCCCGCAGAAGTGCATGTCGTACAAGAGGCATTCACTGTCAGAGAAACATTGTGAAACGTTGGAGATTAGTCTTTATTACCAGCATAAAACGAATCTTCCTTGAAGGCATTTGTTGAAAATAAGACATGAAAAAACGAATTTGTCCAACTTCTTTATTCATAAAAATGACCCCGATGTTTCAACTGTGGCAATTTCTTTCGGATTAATTAAATAACAGTAGTATATGTTATTGCACAAGACTCTCTGTCAGTGTTAACGTCTTTGAGGACAACCGTTTGTTTTCATTATTGCAGACAACTCTCTGTCAGCGTTAACGTCTTTCAGGACAACTGTTTGTTTTCGCTATTGCAGATGACTCTCTTTCAGTGTTAACGTCTGTGAGGACAACTGTTTGTTTTTGTTATTGCAGACGACTCTCTGTCAGTGTTAACATTTGTGAGGACAACTATTTGTTTTCGTTATTGCAGACGACTCTCAGACAGTGTTAACGTCTTTGAGGACAACTGTTTTTTTTCGATATTGCACAATACTCTTTGCCAGTGTTAACGTCTGTGAGGATAAATGTTTATTTTCATTATTGCAGACGACTCTCTGTCAGTGTTAATGTCTGTGAGGACAACTGTTTGTTTCGATATTGCAGACGACTCGCTGTCAATGTTAACGTCTGTGAGGACAACTGGTTGTTTTCGTTATTGCAGACAGTTCTATGTCAGTGTTAACGTCTGTGAGGACAGCCGGTTGTTTTCGTTATTTATTGCAGACGACTCTTTGTCAGCGTTAACGTCTGCGAGGACAACTGTTTGTTTTTTGTTATTGCACAAGACTCTCTGTCAGAGTTAACGTCTGTGAGGACAAGTGTTTGTTCTCATTTTTGCAGACGACTCTCTGTCAGTGTTAACGTCTGTGAGGACAACTGTTTGTTTTCGTTATTTCAGAAGATTCCTTGCCAGTGTTAACGTCTGTGAGGTCAACTGTTTGCTTTCGATACTGCAGCTGATTCACTGTCTGTGTTAACGTCTGTAAGGACAACTGTTTGATTTCGATACTGCAGACGACTCCCTGTCAGTGTTCACGTCTGTGGGGACAACTGTTCGTCTACGATATTGCACAATACTCTCTGTCAGCGTTAACGCATTGACGTCTTTGAGGACAACTGTTTATTTCGTTAGTGCAGACGACTCTCTGTCAGTGTTAACGTCTGTAAGGACAGCTGTTTGTTTTCGTTATTGCAGACGACTCTCTGTTAGTGCTAACGTTTGTGAGGACCACTGTTTGTTTTCGTTGTTGTAGACGACTCTCTGTCAGTGTTAACGTCTGTGAGGACAACTGTTTGTTTTTATTATTGCAGACGACTCTCTGTCAGTGTTAACGTCTGTGAGGACAGCCGGTTGTTTTCGTTATTAAAGACGACTCTCTGTCAGCGTTAACGTCTGCGAGGACAACTGTTTGCTTTCGTTATTGCACAAGACCCCTGTCAGCGTTAACGTCTGTGAGGACAACTGTTTGTTTTCGTTATTGCACAAGACTCCCTGTAAGTGTTAACGTCTGTCAGGACAACAGTTTGTTTTCGTTATCGCAGATGATTCCCGGTCACTGTTAACGTCTGTGAGGACAACTGTTTGCTTTCGATATTGTAGAAGATCCAATGTCAATGTTTACGTCTGTGTTGACAACTGTTTGTTTTTGTTAGTGCAGACGACTCTCTGTCAGTGATAACGTCCGTGAGGACAAATATTTGTTTTCGTTTTTGCAGAAGAGTCTCTGTCAGTGTTAACGTCTGTGAGGATAACTGTTTGTTTTCATTATTGCAGACGACTCTCTGTCAATGTTAATGTCTGTGAGGACAACTGTTTGTTTCGATATTGCAGACGACTCGCTGTCAATGTTAACGTCTGTGAGGACAACTGGTTGTTTTCGTTATTGCAGACAGTTCTATGTCAGTGTTAACGTCTCTGAGGACAACTGTTTGTTTTCTTATTGCAGACGACTCTCTGTCAGTGTTAACAATTGTGAAGACAACTGTTTGTTTTCGTTATTGCAGGCGACTCTCTGTCAGTAATAACGTTTGTGAGGACAACTGTTTGTTTTTGTTATTGTAGACGATTCTCTGTCAGTGTTAACGTCTGTGAGGACAACTATTCGTCTACGATATTGAACAAGACTCTCTGTCAGCGTTAACGTCTGTGAGGAAAGCTCTTTGTTTTGTTTTCGTTATTGCAGACGACACTCTGTTAGTGCTAACGTTTGTGAGGACCACTGTTTGTTTTCGTTGTTGTAGACGACTCTCTGTCAGTGTTAACGTCTGTGAGGACAACTGTTTGTTTTCATTATTGCAGACGACTCTCTGTCAGTGCTAACGTTTGTGAGGACAACTTATTGTTTTCGTTATTGCAGACAACTATCTGTCAGTGTTAATGTATGTGAGGACAACTGTTTGTTTTCGATATTGCAGACGACTCAAAGTCAGTGTTAACGTCTGTGAGGACAAGTATTTGTGATCGATATTGCAAACGACCCTCAGTCAGTGTTAGCGTCTGTGAGGACAACTGTTTGTTTTCGTTATTGCAGACGACTCTCTGTCAGTGGTAATGTCTGTGAATACAACTGTTTGTTTTCGTTATTGCAGACGACTCTCTGTCAGTGGTAATGTCTGTGAATACAACTGTTTGTTTTCGTTATTGCAGACGACTCTCTGTCAGTGGTAATGTCTGTGAATACAACTGTTTGTTTTCGTTATTGCAGACGACTCTCTGTCAGTGTTAACGTCTGTGAGGACAACTGGTTGTTTTCGATAATGCAGACAACTCTCTGTCAGCGTTAACTTCTGTGAGGACAACTGTTTGTTTTCGACATAGCAGACGACTCTCTGTCAGCGTTAACGTCTGTGAGGACAACTGTTTGTGATCGATATTGCAGAAAACTCTGTCAGTGTTAACGTCTGTATTGTACAAGACCCTCTGTTAGCGTTAACGTATTTGAGTACAACTGTTTGTTTTCGTTATTGCAGACAACTCTCTGCCAATGTTAACGTCTGTGAGGACCGCTGTTTGTTTTCGTTATTTTGAGGACACTTATTGTATTTGTCATTGCGCATAAGTAGGTGTACAATTAGAACTGTAAATGTAGCATTCACAGAACACGTACCAAAAATACACATTAAAACAAACAATCGTTACCAAGTTAATACAAGGTAAGGTATGTGGCATCACAAACACAAATATATTGACATTAGAGCTACCGCCTTGGAATGGAAACTGGCAAAGATTCATCTGGCTGTAAACCTGGTTGAAACAGTTTGTTTGTGTGGTGTTCTACGTCATTTTTTGTGTTGAAAATGACGTAAAACACCATACATACAAACAAACAAGCAAACTGTTTAAACCAGGTTTACAAGACTGTGTCCCATCGCCCTTTTCTATGAGGACAATTATTGTTATTAGTTATTGCACGAAAATAAAACAGCCTGTCAGTGCAACTGTTCAAGTATTCGTTATTGTACAATACTGCATTTCAGTATATTAAGTTATATGTTCATTATTGCTCAAAGTTGTCTTTCAGCGTAATTGCCTATGAGGACAATATATGTATGTGTTATTGCGCAAGATTGTCAGTGTAACTGTCTCTGAGGAGAATATGTTTGTATTTGATATTGCGAAAGATTGCCTGTTATTGCATCAGTCCGTGATAACAATATATCTATATTGTTTATTGTTCAAGTCACTGTACTATCGCAACTGTATGTTAGCACACAATGGTTGTATTGGTTATTGCACAAAACTGTCTGTCAGCGTAACTGTCTGTAAGGAAAATATGTCTGCATTGGTTGATGCACAAGACTGCCTGTTATCGCAACTGTCTGTGAGGACAGTATGTCTTTAGTAGCTACTGCACACGACTGTCTGGGTAGAAGTATATTTTGTTGCACAGGACTTTCTTCCAGCGTAACCGTCAGTGAGGAATATTTGTCTGTATTGGTTATTGCACACGAATTATCCTTTAGCGTAACTCACCAACATGTCTGTGTTAGTCATGCTCTCTGTCAGAGCAACCGTCTGTGAGGTCTTTATATGCATGTGTTAATGCAAACAAATGTCTTTCAGCGCAACTGTCTGTGAGATGTCTGTATGGGTACAGTCTGTCCGTAGAATCATTTGTTATTGATCAATACTCTCTATCGGCGTATCCGTCTGTGAGGACAATAGTTGTTTTTTGTATTGCACACGACTGTCTGTCAGCGCAACCGTATGTGAGGACAATATGTCTATATTGGTACCATTCCGTCTGTAGAGTATTTGTTATTGATCAAGACACTCTGGTTTAAAATATTTGATTGCATTTGTTTTTTACAAATTATGCAAATGGGTCGGGCTACAAGCACTTACAACATTAGTTACGGCGCTTCCCAATACAGTTTCAATTACAAAGAACAGTTGTAATGTTATGGCTATAGAAAATATATGAAGTAACAATGAATACAGAGAATAAATGAACTAAAGTTTACAAATGTAGACGCAAACAGATGTCACGATTGTTGGGTGAAAGAACAGAAAATGAAAAGAAGTAGGAGAAGAAGACATAGAATATGTTTTAATAAGAGTACTTAGGGTCTTTCCGAACACACTCAGTCCACTGATCAGTCTGCTGAGTTGTTGTTATACATTAGTTAAAACGCCTGGCGTCTTTCATATATGTTAGCACTAGCTAGAAAAGCAATTTCATTTTCTTTATCACTAAAATCTGTATTGCCAACACACAATTTTTCAGCGTTCACCGGATGGAACAGTCTGGTTGATATAAACAGGTTACGCATCTGTTCAATATATCGACGACATTTAAAAAGAAAATTTTCAGCATCTTCTTTGTCTTGTCCACAGTCGCATGTTGATGATAAGCGTAAATGGCTCAAAATCAAATCACCATTAAAGTTGCTGCATAAGTTCCGAATGCGAGGATGAATTACAGAAGTTGATCATGAGCAGCATAAATCAAACGACGGGACAGTGGGACACTTTAACATTGTATTGAGGAGACAACATTTAAATGCCTTGAAGGATACTAATTCACGAACAGGTGTAGCTAGATTATTCCAAAGACTTAATGACGACGGAATAAACGATTTGGTAAATAACTCGGTTCTCCATATCGGTGTTACGTAGTATTACACGTTTTAAAATATAACGAAAAAGGAAGCAAAACCAGCAACACGAAACTACAATTAACACATTTATTTACATAAAATATTCAATTTCAGACTACATAAATCCAGTTTTTCATTAATATCCAATTTTTTAATTTATTCCAAATAAAACTAGAACTTTCACTGAAGGTGATGAATACCCCCGTATTTTGCTATAGTCGATGAGGATGGGTAAAATCAAAAAGACTAATTGTCTATAATATCTGTTATTTTTTTAATGAGAAAAAAAATCTAAGTAAAACAACGGTCCATGATTCTTTAAAACAAAATGCAGAATCAAAAAAATATTAATGTAGAGACACATCGTACATGTATCATCACGTGTGAACTGTATGTCAGGTGCAATTACACTTTTTAAGTGAAAGCCACATAAAGTTCATTATAAAGTGAAACATTATAAGTAAAATAAAGGGAAAAATAATTTTGTAATAAATTAGTCACCAACAATGTGTGTTGTAGAAGAACATAAGATCATCTGCTGTTATGTGCACATGCATAAATCAATTCGAAAATATTTGAGAAAAATGTGTTAACAGGACATAATATAATATTAGAGTGGAACATTCTAAGTCAAACAAAGGGCTATTATTCTGTAATAAATTACGCAATCAATGATGGGTGATGTACAGGGACATAAGGTCTTCAGTTGTTATGTGTATATAGTAGTAAGTTTGGGAATAATCAATTCAAAAATGTTTGAGAAAAAGTATGTTAGGATGTCATTATACAATATTAGAGTGGACACTTTTAAGTTTAAACTAAGGGCCGTACTTCTGTTAAAAATTAGGCAATCAGTGATTGGTAATGTACAGAGACATAAGGTCATCAGTTGGTATGTGTACATGATGTTTGGGAACAATGAATTCGTAAATGTTTGAGAGAAAATGTGTTAACAGGTCATTATACAATATTAGAGTGGAACATTCTAAGTCAAACTCAGGGCCATAATTCTGTAATAAATTAGGCAATCAATGATGGGTGATGCAGAGTGACATACGGTCATCAGCTTGAGATATGCAAGTATTAAAAAATGAGTTACGGGATGCGACGGGACAATTCTGGACCATTCAAAGTCAAACAAAGGGCCATATTTCTGTAATAAATTAGGCAATCAATGATGGGTGATGTAGAGGGACATAAGGCATCATTTTTTATGAGTATCTGAAGTTTGGGAACAATCCATTTAAAAGTGTTTGAGATTTGCAAGTATAAACAAATGTGTTACGGGACGCGACGCGACGCGACGGGACGTTACGGACAACGTGATTCCTATATAGCCCCACTTCACTTTGTGAAAGCGGGGCTAAAAATATCCAATGTTCCTTTAAGACACATTAGCAAGTGTCTCTTTAATCCAAAACAGTAAGTGTCTCTTTAATCCAAATATTAATTGTCCTTTCAGTCCAAAATAGTTTCCACTTTTTCCGGTTTAGATCAAATATCCAATTTCCTGTTATTATGAATGAGCACAATAATAAGTAAATCCTCTCACTAATATACATTTTTTTATATTTTTAAAAGCATCAAATTCAAAATGAACTTTTTACTGAATACTAATCTTTTGAACTGTCGTGCTGCTCCCATTGCATGTTAATATACTGCCAAAGATTGTTCCAAAAGCTTCTCCACTAAAACAGTACAATGGGAACATTCGAATTTAATCATAAATGAATTTGCATAAATGGTAAACATGTTTACACTCTATACTAATTTTGACTGTTCTTCAAGGCCAAATCAATAAAAAAATATGCAACATGTAAACATTGAGATATAGGTAACAGTAGCCATCGGAGTTCCTCAAGTAATAATTATTAATATCTCTAACAAGCGGAGGAAACATGTTATTTACACTCTCGGGCAATATGTTATTTTTAGCTTGAAATACAGTTATAAGTTTCTGAATTGTTCGTCCGTTTGCTAGAAAAAGCCAACTAATTTCGATGAATAATTTGTAAATAAAGACTCCCTGTCAGCGTATCCGTCTGTGAGGACAATGGTTTTATTGGTTATCAAAATTGCATCTGATACTATAATATTCATTACGTGGTCCGAGTATTAACTTTCACATTTCAGCCAACCCCTTCTCCAAGAAGCGAAACAGGGTTGGCTGGGGTATGAAATAAAACCTTAATTTTAGCTAAAAAGGTTTCATATTGTAAATTTAAAACAAGTATTAGGTAATTTTAAACAGGTTATCGCATTTTGTCAGTAAAAATATTTTAAATGTGTTTTACTGTAAAATATCCGTTATAAAATCCTAATATAAGCTTTCCCATCGCTTAATGGAATTAAAGAGGTACCACGTAATGTGCAACACACTTCATATTCTCCTTAGCCCATTTACACATATTTTCCAGTATACTACTATGCTATTCTATTTGATTGCGTGATATTCCGACATATTGCGGAACCTATGACGACATCTATCTGGAGGACGGTAAAATGTTTGAAATCATCCTGTATTGTCTTGCCTCAATAAAACGGTTTATTCTTTTGTTGCCCTGTCTTCTACCAAGTCATTGAATACGTGTCGTGTAGCTTTCTAACGACTAAATCCTGAAAGGTATGCTAACGTTTGATGTCTGTCTTTAGTCTTGCCATGTCTTGTCCTTGCTGATGTATTTTCTTGTTGATCTGGCTTCTTCCCTTGTTGATCTGGCTTCTTACCGTGTTGATTTGGCTTCTTCCCTTGTTGATATGGCTTCTTCCCTTGTTGATCTGGCTTCTTCCATTGTTAATCTGGCTTCTTCACTTGTTGATCTGGCTTCTTCCCTTGATGAGATGGCTTCTTCCAGGACACTTGCTTGGTGACGTTCGCGATTTTCTATATTCATATGATTATCTTTGAATTATACTTATTGCCTATTAATGCTGCCTATTTCTTTAAGAGAATAAGCCTGACCGGATTTCTTTATTTATACTGTCTCTTTTTATTGTGAGGATAATAGGATAACACTGGTGTTTTGTGCACTTTGCAATCTAGTTTAACGCCTTTTTGAAACTGCCCCTTCCAAGGAGGTAGCATATTGTCAATCAGTTTGTGTTTGTGACTGACGTCAAATGCCTTGCCTCCCCCTGCGAAAAATGACCCAGGTCAACCATGGTCAGCCTTGGTCAAGCTCTGCCAACCATGGTTGAACCATGGTTGGCAAAGGTCAACCATGCTTTTGATAACATTGAAATGCTAAAAGACCATGGTCAACCATGGTTTAACGACATGACCATGGTCAAAGATTGTTGGACCTTGGATGACCATGGTCATTCAATGGTTGACCATGGTCAACCATGGTCATTCAGCATGTACCCCAGTGAAAAAGGCAGTGAAAAAGGCAGTGAAATTTCACCAAAATTCGGTGAAATTTGAAAATATTGACAAATCTCAGTAAAAACACCAAATTTCAGTGAAATTTTGGTGAAACTTCAGTGAAATGCTACAATTAAATTTTAGTGAAATTTTTACAGTAGTGAAATTTCACTAACATTAATTGACTGAAATTTCAATGGCATCTCTCTCTCTCTCTCTCTCTCTCTCTCTCTCTCCACACATTTATTCATTTAGACAGAAAACAGACAAATATATGCTCACATAGTACATCATATAACTCACCCTACTGAAAATGCAGCTGGGATCCCGGGGGAAATGTTATATATAGATAATTTAAGCCTGGAAAAACTCAATTTTAAAGATTTTTCGAATGTATAATTGGCAAATTGTGCTGTTTTATATCAAAAATACACCACAGGACCGCTACCTTGATATTAATCCGAGCCTTCTCTGACCTTACCAGCCCTTTTTACGATTTTTGATATTTCATCTGGCTGTGTACGGTCAGAGGAACTCCTATAGTAAAAACACGGGGATCTCCTCTCCCTCGCGGGAGAGGAACTACCCTCTTGGTTTTAAATCAATATATCTATGTAAGTATTCATTGGATTAACATTTCAAGCATATAAACCGATTACCAATATATTTATTTACCTATATGAACCGAAATATTTGTTTTATTAACCTTAATAATGTTGTAACGGTCAACCGTTTCAGACGAAGTTAAAATATATTAATTTTTCAACATTTGTTGTTATTCAGGTCAAATGTCACGTGATCGTGACCGGTGCGCCGATAAATATTTCCCGCAAAATTCAAAATTGCGACCAACTTTTCCTTTTGGCACTAGCAATACTCTGAACAACATCCAATTGTTTATCTTTAAAGTTTAGATTCTAATTATGCTCCGAGAATAGTTTGTTCCACTCCAAAAATCCCTCGATGCTGTCAGTTGATAGTTGACTTATTTGATGAGGGAATATGAATGCCTTTACCTCTCGCGAGAATATCGCGTGAATTTAATTAATATGCAAAATGACAATATGGCGGATATAGTAAATAAAAGTGTACTTCAAAACATAAATGTTTTATTGTGTCACTACCATCGATAAAGGTGCAGTTTTATCATTGCAACTTGGTATAATAAACATTAATTGATCGATCTGTTGAGCTAAATTATCGTAAAAAATCGACCCGACACCGCAAACATCGTTGAAAGTACATGACTGTGCGTTTTTAGTAATCCCCCGGTTTTCACTATAGGAGTTCCTCTGACCCTATAAAGCCGTAAAAAAAAAAATAATTAAAAAAGGCTTTTAGGGTCAGAGAAGGCTCGGATTACCTTGATATGTGTAGCAAGTTTTATATGAAGATAAATTGATTGGTTTAGGAGTGTGATTGTGACAAAAGTGCAAATAAAATGCAAAGTGATTCTGACAAAAGTGCAAATAAAATGCGCACCCTTTTGAATTTTGACAGGAGATTGCAACAACTACAATAATAGTTGTATTTGAAAGAGGAAATTTCTAAATGTAGACAGTGGAAACAGTATTTTAAAACAAAACCCCTATTGTCATATGTTTTCGCGGATTTGACCTTGTTTTTTTGTTGTTGATAGAAAAATGGTGTTCAGCACTGCAGATATTATTTGATTTCAGTATCATATGCATCATTTCAACAAGTATGATCAGGTCTTCTAAGTGATGTAGACTGAATGTTATATATTTGTGAACTGTTCTTGAACTGTTGTATTCTTGGTGAAATTTCACTGAGATTTCATTGATATTAAAATTGACCAATACTGCTGTAATTTCACCAAGATTTCACTGAAACTCAATTTTATTTTGCCCAATTCTTTCAGTGAAATTTCACTACAATTTCAGTAAAATTCCAGCGCAATTTCACCGAGATTTCACTGTTAATTTGCCCAATTTTTTCATTAAATGTCACTGTTATTTCACTGGGGCGTTGACTTAAAAAACGGAATTGACCACTAAAATTGCTTCTGTGCAAAAGTTACAACTGCAAGAAGTAGATGGTGCAATATTAGTGCTAGTTATCGTGTTGTATTAGATGTGATGTATTAGATCAGAAAACCTTGTTTTTTTGCTTAGTAAGTATACACTGGTCGAACATGGTTTATAACCCTGGTCGACCATGGTTTATAAGCATGGTGACCTTTCTTAACCATGGTTTGACCTAGGTCGACCATGGTTTGACCTTGTTCGACCAGGGTTTGATCTTGGTCGACCATGGTTTGACCTTGGTTGACCATGGTTTGTCACCTTGGTCGACCCTGGTTTGTCACCTTGGTCGACCATGGTTACATTAACACCATGGTTGACCATGGTAGTTCCATTTAACAAAAATGTCAAACCATGGTCAACCATGGTTAAACCAAGGTATACAGACCATGGTTAACAATGGTTGACCATGGTTAAAGCATGGTTGACCGAGGTCCATTTCGCAGGGGTCTACTTAACCTTGATTTCAATGCGTGTATTTATTGACTGTGTTCTGCGAATGCTACATTTCCTGTTTATCTTTTATACTTACTTTCCAGGCATTTGGTTTTGCTCTTTATATAAACTTTGTGCCTTTGTGTTTTATTTATATTTCCCATAATGCTACTTATTTTGCTAAAGGATACAGCCAGGCGGGGATGTCCCTGTGTACACTGTCCCGTTTGATTAGGTTAGCAAAAGAATAATGGTGAGGTCTGGAACACTTTTAATCCTGGTTAAAGCCCAACGGCCGTTTTGCTTGTTGTGAATGCGTGTATTTTATTGAATACGATCTTTGAATGAAAGCATTTTATGTAAGACATGTGCATCTATTTTTGCATACTAATTGGTATTGGCTGTTTTGTGATTGAATTTAGCTTGCGTTATATTCATTTCTGGGAGCAGCACCTCGCTTCCAATGTATATTTAGATGGTACAAGTAGAAGCAATTTGTTAAATCGACTGGTGTCGGTCAATAGTCGATCTTTAGCTTTAAAACCGCTTCTCGACATGGAATATAAATAACAACGGGGCACTAACATAACTTGAACAATATGTGTTTCATCGTACAATAGTACAATGTGAACGTTTGTTTCCAAACATTATGAAATAACGTTAGACAAAAGTGTTAGAGGGAATAATAACTCGTATTTAGTAAGATTTTTTTTGCACATTTTAAACTCACAATTAAAAATGTACAAACTCGAGCACCTGTCCTTATACAATAATAGTATATATGATAACATGACAAAGATAATGCATTATTTGCAAATAAGCTTCCATTGTAAATTGCGTCATTCTCAATCAAAGTTCCAGTTAGAAATATATAACCATTGCTGTTATGCTATTTTGACATGCATTGAATATGCATTGCATATATTTTATAAATTTTATATTGCCAAACCCGTCTACAAACTGTTGTCATAGCCTTTGCGACAAGTTAAAGACAATGCTAAGTGCAACCTAAAATTGACTTCCTTTCGTGAAGCAGGAGTTTGCTTAATTATTGAACAGCAGGACCTAAACGATCGCAAAATAATTGCATCAATTATTTACATCTAGATTTCTCCTCACGCTAATCGAATATGTTTTACTAACTTGAAATCAGCCTTGTCCTAAATAGAATGAATGCAATGTTGTTAACGGCTCATTCACACACTCTTTTGTTATTAAGGCCAATCTAATGAGCGAGTTTTCGGACACAAAGGAAGCCGGTATCGCTCTGCTGTTACTATCGAATAAATTGTTATGCCCGGGGAAAAATACATGAAGAAATGAGACTAAGTTACTTGCACAAGTCATGGTATAAAGAAATGCACGTAAATAGATTTTGTTGTTTATACACGAAGCAGTGAGACTAAAGAAATATAAAAAGATCGGACAGGAAAAGTAGCATTCAAGGAGGACAGTCAACCACAAAACACAGAAACAAACACGCAAACAGACAAAAAACCTCACACTTACCCTACTGTCATCCCATTAAAACAGGACAGTGTAAACAAAGAAATCCCCGCCATGATCTAATCTCTAACCAACAAGGCAGGATCAATAGGCAATATAAGTAAAACAAAAATATGCTCGTGTAAATATAATACAAAAAACAATAGCCAATTTGTTCTAGAAGACCTCGCTCCATTCTGTGTAATTACATAAGGCTGCACATCTGAAGTAAAACGGAAAAGAAAAACGTGTAAGGAGGTGTATGAAGTTGGAAATAGGTCAATGTTTGTTTTGAGGCAAAAAAACAACAAAACTTTTAAGTGAGCTTACAACTGGTACCAAAAGTGTACAGACCATTATATGTTGCATTTTTGTTACACTTTCCAATTATTATAAGTGTATTAGGTTGTGGTGGTTCATTTGTAAATCCCAGTTTAGTGATAGAACCCAGCAATCCATATGTCGTATTGCGTTAAATGGTGTAAATATCTAGGCATTCGTAATTCTAGTCCAATCAGGAAGATACGATATAGGATTGTACCCTATCAGTATATTCTTGTTTAATTTAGGTCTGTCGTATACCATGTCAGCAATCTGTTTCAGTCGTGTCACCCTTTCTGAATGTTGACACATTTAAAATAATAGTATGTGCTAAGTAGAAGTACATAATGTAGGAAGCTATATATAAGGCTTTAACATGCAATTGTAGCAGATATAAAACGCTAAGTGGTAGCACAGACCTAATAACACATTTATTAATATGTCTGTGGTGGTAGTGTGTAATCAATAAATCGTTATGTTGCTTTCATACAATTACATGTCGCATGCCGGCAATTACAAAACATTCAATTTTCATGAAAATTGCATTTTATTGTTCGGTAAAATCACGGTAACATCGTTAGATAAGAAATCAATGGCAACTTCTAGACGTCTACTACTCTTTCCATTGTAAACATTTCGAGGTAAATAGCCTATTATGGGAACTATCATCTTCGAATTGAACTCATGCTATGGATTATTCAATTGCCTTTCGGCATGGTCGTTATTGCTTTACTTCATTACATGGTAATTTAATTTACATCATTTAGTAGTAAAGCATACAAAACGATTTAATGAAGTATGTATGCATATGTGGCAATAGACGAAAAAGTAATTTGAAGACAAATACCATGTGTTGACAACTCAATAAATGGTATTAAAGGAAGTAGGAAGAAATACCAAACAGCAAATATAGCATTCACGGAACACAGTATGTATTTATGAAAATAAAAAAAGCATAGAAAGACACAAAGCATGCACTCAAAACCGAATCACACGAGAAACAACCATTAAGAATGCAATATAACAAGACTAAAAACAGACATCAAACGTTAGTATACCTTTCAGACTTTTGATATGCGTCATCATAGGATCCGCAATATCTCGGGTCATAGTGGTGAAATACAAATTGGTTAACGCACGAACTTCTTTTTTAATTCGTGACGTCCCATTGTTGTTCTGTATAACGTGCACACAAATCAGTGTAAGTAATTATTTGATGTGTTCAAAACTATTTGTTTTAACATCTTACTCATTGAAGAATGTAGTGCACCGATATTATGTTAACTCATGGTACATCTACATGTACAAGAACGAATATAAACTTTAAATTGCATTTAATTTACGTTTTTTTTTATTACAATATGTATATGAAAGCCGATATAAAGTTGAAATGATATAGAGTTTAATAACGAGTGTTTTTGAGATATTTTCAGTAGTAATTTAAAATGATATTTTATTAATATTTCTAATGAGTCACGCCTTTTTACAACAGTTTGCACGAGAACGCCAAGACGACGTTACGTCATCTAAGACGACGTTACGTCATACAAACAAAACAAGTGGAACCGGAACTTTTCGTTAATTTCCGCAATCGTTATTTCCTAGTGGCGGAATCTGACGACGACGTCCGTAAAACAATCGGAACGTCATTTGGTATTCCCGCCACTGACGGAAAATGCCGAGCAATGTTCCGTACTGGGAAATTTCTCCCACTGGGAGATATTTCCCAGTAGAGCAAACGGGTAGATATAGTTTTTCTATTCCAAGTATTTCCTATTCAAATCACAGACAAATATGTAATATATAGGATTAATACACTGAGATGGTGATATTAAGGCTTGATTATTAATTCAATATTGTCGTTTGGGACTTAAATATGGCCCAGAAGACACATTCAGTCAAAATCAAAATTGATTGATCATTTCTATTGCTTACTACATAGTTTCACCTCCGAAATGCTAAGGTTATACATCAGATAGGAGGTAGTAAATGTATTTCTGAAAACATAACATTTATTAAATGCCTATATTCAGCACTATTGTATCATAGTTGTCACATTTCCAACATAATTAAGATTTGTCAAACTGAACTTCTTAAAGTAAATCTCAATAACATACATTTTCTTAACAGTTCTTGAACTTAAGTAATGAGCTTACATGTGGTGTTGAATTCTGGGGTAGGATATGTAACTGAATTTGGATACAGATGTTTAGATATATTCATATTCAATGTTCGGTACTTCGGTTTTAGTTGTTGTACAAAAGTGTTGTTTTCAATATGAACTAATAATATTCGAGGCTATTGGTGATTTTATGAATGTGTTCTTTGATTTCGGTACACGCTATTTTAAAGCAATTCTTAATTTGTTAAGACGTTCGTATTGTATTCATATTTCGTTCATATTCATAAATAAACTATTAAACTCTATTAAAGAACATAGTAACAGCATTACAGGGCCCACATAATATAAAATCCTATAGAAAGAAATATTAGAACACGGTTACTTTTTGGTTCCCATGATACCACGTTGAAGAAAAGTAATACTATGAACAACAGAAACCACACCTATTAGATTACTTTAAACATATAATATGGGTATGTATGACTTATGGGTTGTTTCTCGTGTGATTCGGTTTTGAGTACATGCTTTGTGTCTTTCTATGCTTTTCTATATTCATAAATACATACTGTGTTCCGTGAATGCTATATTTGCTCTTTGGTATTTATTCCTACTTCCTTTAATACCATTTATTGAGTTGTCAACACATGGTATTTGTCTTCAAATTACTTTTTCGTCTATTGCCACATATGCATACATACTTCATTAAATCGTTTTGTATGCTTTACTACTAAATGATGTAAATTAAATTACCATGTAATGAAGTAAAGCAATAACGACCATGCCGAAAGGCAATTGAATAATCTATAGCATGAGTTCAATTCGAAGATGATAGTTCCCATAATAGGCTATTACCTCGAAATATTTCCAATGGGAAGAGTAGTAGACGTCTAGAAGTTGCCATTGATTTCTTATCTATAGGCCTTGAGCCAGGACCCAAAATTTTCGATATTGTTACCAACTCAAGGGACAAATTCTACCATCACTTTTTGAAAAGAGCAATGTATATAGATTACATTTTTCCATGATAGCAATCTGGAACAGGTAGCTTATATAAAAAAAATCGAACATTAATAGGTTATCATTGTAGCGCGTTCATATAAGTTTTTGATGTTCATTTTTGAATGTCATGCTTGTGTGAATAATTATTGATGTACTTTTTAAAGATGCACTTAAGTTTACAATTCATTGAGTTACATAAAGCGTAAATAAGCTCTTTTTTAGTACTGAATTCAGTTTAAAATCTCTATTTTGCTTCAAACTAGAAGTCAATTTACCCCACCCACTATTGACACATTTTTATGCATTTAGTTTAGTTAATATTTTTTACAATATATGGGTAAATTTGTAAGAATCAGTAATTTACAACCTTTCTACATGATTTAAATAATATTATAACATGAATAAGGGATTGTTATGATATATTGATGAAATTAAGTACTAAGCAATGTTCATGGCATTGCACATATGTATTCAGTAAGCCTGATAAGTTGAGACACATGCCAAACTGGAAGTATAAGCCTTCCTCAAAGTAACTGCAACATAAATAGTATTAACATGTTCTGATATATACATATATTGCACAGACGACACATAGTCCAACGGATTCTAGATAAAGGTAATGTGCGGTTTAACGTGTTTTTTTTTTAACAAAAGTCTTTTTTAGGTGTATGCGTCATAGCAATACTTATTATGATTACTCATTTGGATTATGTATTACACATAAATACATGAATTAAACATTGCATATTGCAACGCAAAATCTTAAAAGTTGTCTATTTTAATACTTTTTAATTACAATTTATGCATATTTTAAGGATTTTTACACCTGAATTACCCCGCCAATATACAACACAATGAAGAATTCTGCATATGAAATGTAAAAATAGTAGTATATGCATTTGCACAAACCATTTTTGTGTTACTGAAAAAAGAAACAACGAAGATGAATTGATATGAATTGGGGTTTTACGACGCACCAACACACACATGTTATATGGCGCCAACAGGAATGAACATTCGACCCGGCTCACTCTTCATTAACATCTAGATAACAATTTGCAGAATGTGCCTAGAACCTTTTTACCTGCAGAACTGCAGAGTTGCTGCAAATTCTCTAGTAAACACTCCGTTTTTCGCTGGAGTCACGATCACTGCCACCACTGAAGTAGCACCTGAAACAATACAGGTTTCATGATGAAAATAATGAACAAAAATAACAAAATTAACATGAATTCGGGGAAATTTTACCCCTATGGCTGGATATGCAGTGGTCATATTCTTGCCCGGGAACCACACGGCGTCGACGAAGAAATATATTTAGGGTGATACCCAGATCACTGTACTAACTACTTACCATGACAACTATTTGTTAGTATTGGTGCAGTTGTTACAATATCACCTGCTTAGGATATGTATCTAAACATAGGTTGTGATGTTCTCCGTACTTGATTTAGAGTATGGAATTAACCTAGGATAGTAAGCATCAACCCTACTTTTGCGCATGCAAGTGCAAGTGGAATGATTATTACCTAAAAAAGAAGGTGTATTGCCAATGAAGAGAGAGAGGAGGGGGGTGGGGGGGGTGGCTATGCCTGGATATGCATGGGGGTGGGGGGGGGGAGGACGATGCCTGGATATGCAGTGGTCATATTCTTGCCCGGGAACCACACGGCGTCGACGAAGAAATATCTTTAGGGTGATACCCAGATCACTGTACTAACTACTTACCATGACAACTATTTGTTAGTATTGGTGCAGTTGTTACAATATCACCTGCTTAGGATATGGATCTAAACATAGGTTGTGATGTTCTCCGTACTTGATTTAGAGTATGGAATTAACCTAGGATAGTAAGCATCAACCCTACTTTTGCGCATGCAAGTGCAAGTGGAATGATTATGACCTAAAAAAGAAGGTGTATTGCCAATGAAGAGAGAGAGAGAGGGAGTGGGAGGGGTGGGGGCGGGGGTGGAGGTGTGTTAAAGTATGCGCTCAAGCAGGATGACTGCATTAAAATACATACAACTAAAATGTTAATCCGTCATAAAGGTTATATCCATGAAGCTGGGTTCACAACGGTCTCTCTTATCTAAACATCAAGTTAGCATCAAGTTCATGTATGTCGAGTTGCAATATGACTGCAAGCCTTATATATGCCCAGCTCATTGCTGTTTTGATAAACTTGGCAATTAATGCCTTGGGATAAAACAGGACAATTAAGAATACTCAGTACATATTATCTGGTTTAAATACTATAACTTAATGTGACAATATAACATACATATAAGATATAAAAAAAATTAAACGCTTCCAGATAAGAATCGGTACCCAGTGCATCGAGACAGATTACATATTGTGATCACGGTAAGTTTACTGATGTTTACTCTTAAAGCTATATCCGACATACAGGTGCTACTGCAGTTAAAGTAGCTATCCCTCCAACAACAGCCACATTTTACAACATATGTACATCGTTTCTAAACCTACTGACCACGAGGTATATACATAATTTACATCGTTTGAGAATCAAAACTCTATAGATACAATATAAAAAGCTTTAACCAGCCAGACAAAAAAAACAAAAATGGATAATTCATTTTATACTTATTCACTTACGGATATTACAAAAACCCATGAATAAACATATACTTTTAAGCGACACATATGCATTATTATATAAGATTATTATATAAGATGAACACCTGGATAGAGTTTTGATAAACTGTTTTTGTAGTGTAATAATGTTGTCGTAATTTGGCGGGTTATTTTAAAATTTGTATAACAAACACCTAAAAATCAACAGTTAAACTGTAAAATGCCTTTTCCTTTTCTTTCTGTTCTTTTTGCAATTTGTCGAAAATGCGGTGGTCTACTTCGTGATTTTAGTTCGTGGATTTATTCAATATGCGATTTGTAAACATGGTTAAGTCTTCATAATGGAATACCTTATCATAAGTCACATTCTCTATATATTTCAGTTCGCTTAAAACTTTTGAAGTGATTTTATGAAAAGTGTACAACTTCAAGCCATAAACAAGAGACCCACTCGCCTTGTCTCAAAGTGTTCTCATGTTTTAAGAAACAACAACAATTTCTTTATATAAATCTGTAAAACTGTGACCCCCGTAGTGGCTATATTTGACCCCCTTGTCGTCATGTGAACAAACTAGGTAGAGGATCATAAGCTTATGGTACATGCGAACTATTATTTAGCTTTTGAAGTATCAGAGAAGCTGTTTGAATATGTTTTCCTATATAATTCAATGTTATAGTGTGACACCCGGTACAGGGCCAAATTTGATTCAAGGGACACCGTTTAAATTATTACATGTAGCTTATTACGCCTCTAGCTCTTGTAGTTTCAGAGAAGATGATTATAGACGTTCCTACATAACAGAAATAAACTCTATGTTAGTATGTGACCCCCGGGACCGGGCGAAATGTGACCATAAGATCACCATTTGAACAAAATAAATTGGTAGAGATCGATACTCTTATGCTACATGCATCGTATTAGACCTCTAGCTCTTGTAGTATCAGAAAAAGAATATTTTTATGGACTTTCCTATATAACTCTTTGTAAAACTTTAACCCCAGAACAGGGCCTGGTTGGACACAGAGTCACGATTTGAACAAAAATGGTAGAGAACCATAAGCTTGTACAATATGCAAAATAGTAGACCTCTGGCTCTTGTTTTTTTTTAAAGAAGAGATTTTAAAGATGTTTCTATATGACTCTATTTAATATATGACCCCTGGGGCGGAGCCAGATATGACCCCAGGGTCAACATTTTAACAAGCTTGCTAGTGGACTATAAGCTTATGCTTCATGCATAATATGGGACCTCTAGCTCTTACAGTTTTAGGGGAAATCATTTATTTTTAAAGATTTCCTATATAACTGTATGAAAAAATGTTACCCCCGGGGCTGGGCCATATTTGACCCTGGGGTCACCATTTTATAAATACTTGGTAGAGGACCCTAAATGTATAATACATGCAAAATATTAGACCTGTAGCCCTTCTAGTTTCAGCGAAAACGATTTTTTAAAGAAACAATAGTTTTGCTTAAAAGGGGGAGATAACTCTAATAACAGGAATCAGCTACCCTGTTCACACTGCTATCATGGATTTTTTGTTTCTCTACAAGGTACTCAATAACATGGTACTAGTAAGAATTTGTCCCTTGAGATGGTAACAAAAAAGTGTATGGCTCACGGTCTACTAACGTTGTTACTGTGATTTTACCGAACAATAAAATTCAAATTTCATGAAAATTGAATGTTTTGTAATTGCGGCATGCGACATGTAATTGTATGAAAGCAGCATAACGATTTATTGATTACACACTACCACTAAGCGTTTTATATCTGCTACAATTACATGTTAAAGCCTTATATATAGCTTCCTACATTAGGTACATACTATTATTTTAAATGTGTCAACATTCAGAAAGGGTGACACGACTGAAACAGATTGCTGACATGGTATAAAACAGACAACAGACCTAAATTAAACAAGAATAGGCTGATAGGGTAGAATGCTATATCGTATCTTCCTGATTGGAATAGAATTACTTACGAATGCCTAGATATTTACACCATTTAACGCAATACGACATATGGATTGCTGGGAACTATCACTAAACTGGGATTTACAAATGAACCACTACAACCTAATACACTTATAATAATTGGAAATTGTAACAAAAATGCAACATATAATGGTCTGTACACTTTTGGTACCAATTGTAAGCTCACTTAAAAGTCTTTTGTTTTGCATCAAAACAAACATTGACCTATTTCCAACTTCATACACCTCCTTACACGTTTTTCTTTTCCGTTTTACTTCAGATTTGGATGTATGTATTATTTACACAGAGTGGAGCGAGGTCTTCTAGAACAAATGGAACACTTTTAGCTGGAAACACTGATGGTAAGTAAACTCCATGCAACATGTTGGTATGTATCTAGAGAGGTATTTTAGAAAGGCGGGATCTTAATGTTTGCACTATGGGGACGAATATTTCTCGGGCCTGCGGATGCACTTGATACAAAATGTATGTGTCAATGAACAATTTCTTTATACATAAATAGTTCCGGTGTCTTGATTTATTATTATTTTAAACGTTCACGTCCTATACATAATCTTATTACGGGCAGATAATTTATTAATCTTGCTCAATTCATACTGGCATGTTTTTACTTCTTTATTAACAACAAAATCTATTTACATGCATTTCTTTATACCATGACTTGTGCAAGTAACTTTCTAGGCGATTGTTCTTTTGTATTATATTTACACGAGCATATTTGTGTTTTACTTATATTGCCTATTGATCCTGCCTTGTTGGTTAGAGATAGATCATGGCGGGGATTTCTTTGTTTACACTGTCCTGTTTTAATTGGATGACAGTAGGGTAAGTGTGAGTTGTTTTGTCTGTTTGCGTGTTTGTTTCTGTCTTTTGTTGTTGACTGTCCTCCTTGAATGCTACTTTTCCTGTCCGATCTTTTTATATTTCTTTAGTCTCACTGCTTCGTGTATAAACAAAAAAATCTATTTACGTGCATTTCTTTATACCATGACTTGTGCAAGTAACTTAGTCTCATTGCTTCATGTCTTTTTCCCCGGGTATAACAATTTATTCGATAGTAACAGCAGAGCGATCCCGGCTTCCTTTGTGTCCGAAAACTCGCTCATTAGATTGGCCTTAATAACAAAAGAGTGTGTGAATGAGCCGTTAACAACATTGCATTCATTCTATTTAGGACAAGGCTGATTTCAAGTTAGTAAAACATATTCGATTAGCGTGAGGAGAAATCTAGATGTAAATAATTGATGCAATTATTTTGCGATCGTTTAGGTCCTGCTGTTCAATAATTAAGCAAACTCCTGCTTCACGAAAGGAAGTCAATTTTAGGTTGCACTTAGCATTGTCTTTAACTTGTCGTAAAGGCTATGACAACTGAACAGTTTGTAGACGGGTTTGGCAATATACAATTTATAAAATACATGTATATGCAATGCATATTCAATGCATGTCAAAATAGCATAACAGCAATTTACGGGAGAAGGTTATATATTTCTAACTGGAACTTTGACTGAGAATGACGCTATTTACAATGGAAGCTCATTTGTAAATAATGCATTATCTTTGTCATGTTATCATATATACTTTTATTGTATAAGGACAGGTGCTGGAATTTGTACATTTTTAATTGTGAGTTTAAAATGTGCAAAAACAATCTTACTAAATACGAGTTCAGTATTATTCCCTCTAACGTTATTTCATAATGTGTGGAAACAAACGGTCACATTGTACTATTGTACGATGAAAAATATATTGTTTAAGTTATGTTAGTGCCCCGTTGTTATTAATATTCCATGTCGAGAAGCGGTTTTAAAGCTAAAAATCGACTATTGACCGACACCAGTCGATTTAACAAATTGCATCTACTTGTACCATCTAAATATACACTGGAAGAGAGGAGCTGCTCCCAGGAATGAATACAACGCAAGATACATTCAATCACAAAACAGCTAATACTAATTAGTATGCAAAAATAGATGCACATGTCTTACATAAAATGCTTTCATTCAAAGATCGTATTCAGTAAAATACACGCATTCACAACAAGCGACACTTACATGGATAACTACTTAAAGTAAAGTATACGACACCACGAAGACAAATGGGTTGACGACAGCTAGAAGTCGCGCATTTGAACGGTTATTGGAAAAACGGCCGGTGGACTTTAACCAGAATTAAAGGCGTTCCAGACCTCACCATTATTCTTTTGCCGCCCTAATCAAACGGGACAGTGTACACAGGGACATCTCCACCTGGCTGTATCTTTTAACAAAATAAGTAGCATTATGGGTAATATAAATAAAACACAAAGGTCACAAAGAGTATATAAAACGCAAAACCAAATGCCTGGAAAGTAAGTATAAAAGATAAACAGGAAATGTAGCATTCACAGAACACAGTCAATAAATACACGCATTGAAATCAAGTTTAAGTAGAGGCAAGGCATTTGACGTCAGTCACAAACACAAACTGATTGACAATATGCTACCTCCTTGGAAGGGGCAGTTTCAAAAAGGCGTTAAACTAGATTGCAGAGTGCACCAAACCCCAGTGCTTTCCTATTATCCTCACAATAAAAAGATAGAGTATAAATAAAGAAATCCGGCCAGGCTTATTCTCTAAAAAAAAAAATAGGCAGCATTAATAGGCAATAAGTATAACACAAAGATAATCATATGAATATAGAAAATCGCGAACCTCACCAAGCAAGTGTCCTGGAAGAAGCCAGCTCAACAAGGGAAGAAGCCAGATCAACAAGGGAAGAAGCCAGATCAACAAGGGAAGAAGCCATATCAACAAGGGAAGAAGCCAAATCAACACGGTAAGAAGCCAGACCAACAAGTGAAGAAGCCAGATCAATAAGAAAATACATCAGTAAGGACAAGACATGGCAAGAAATATTAAAAGATCGGACAGGGAAAGTAGCAATCAAAGAGGACAGTCAACCACAAAACACAGAAACAAACATGGAAACAGACAAACAAGAAGGCAAAAGTAATAATAAAAGTAAACGACATCACAAACACAAAAGGGTTGACAATAGGGCTACCGCCTTGGAACGGTCAGTGGCAAAGTAGGCCACTGGGGGTTTAAACCGGTTCTAGGGTGCACCAAACCTCACACTTACCCTACTGTCATCCCATTAAAACAGGACAGTGTAAATAAAGAAATCCCCGCCATGATCTGATCTCTAACCAACAAGGCAGCATCAATAGGCAATATAAGTAAAACACAAATATGCTCGTGTAAATATAATACAGAAAAACAATAGCCTAGAAAGCCACAATGAAGGTACTCAATGACTTGGCAGAAGCCAGAGCAGTAAGAGAAAAAACCATTAAGGGCACGACAAGAAAGATCATAGACAAAACATCAAACGCCACCGTCCCAATGGGCTTTAGGTAGGCATCATCATAGGGTCCACAGCCTGTCCGGTCATCGTACAACCAAAGAGGAAAGCATAGTGGCGAACTGTAAATGGGTCCACCACCAAGCATGCAGTACGTTGCAAAATGATAGGGTCATACCCTCTTTTGATAAACTTTTTAACAAGTTTAACAAAGATAGTATGAAAGTGATCATGACCAAGAATTTTACGAAGTTTATAAATTACATCACCATAGAAGTCAGGTTGTGATAGTCCTTGTCGCAGAAGAGTCCTTAAATTATTTTTATATTTGGAAAGAAGATCAGGGTTACGATAATACAATTTTGCAAAGGTTTTACGAAGTTTATTGTAACGGTAACCCTGATTGAGTAGCTTTTTAGTTATACAAATATTACGAATATTAAAGTCCTCAACTCGAGTACAAGCTCTAGAAAAACGAATAAGTTGAGACAGATACACCCCATAAGAAGTTGCTCGGGGAACATAGACTAAAGACAGACATCAAACGTTAGCATACCTTTCAGGATTTAGTCGTTAGATAGCTACACGACACGTATTCAATGACTTGGCAGAAGACAGGGCAACAAAAGAATAAACCGTTTTATTAAGGCAAAAAACCAACAGGATGATTTCAAACATTTTACCGTCCTCCAGGTAGATGTCATCATAGGTTCCGCAATAAGTCGGAATATCATGCAATCAAATATAATAGCATAGTAGTATACTCGGAAATATGTGTAAATGGGATAAGGAGAATATGAAGTTTGTTGCACATTACGTGGTCCCGCCTTAATTCCATTAAGCAATGGGAAAGCTTATATGAGGATTTTATAACGGATATTTTACAGTAAAACACATTTAAAATATTTTTACTGAAAAAATGCGATAACCTGTTTAAAATTACCTAATACTTATTTTAAATTTACAATATGCAAACCTTTCAAACCATTCAAGCCAAAATTAAGGTTTTATTTCATACCCCAGTCAACCCTGTTTCGCTTTTTGGAGAAGGGGTTGGCTGAAATATGAAAGTTATCTCGGAAATACTCGGACCACGTAATGAAGATTATAGTGTCATATGCAATTTTTTCTAAAAAAAAGATATACATTGCATAAAAGTATTAAAAAATGTGTTTGCGTTTTGCAGAAGAGTTCTTAAATTACTCTTATATTCCTAACCCTAACACTAACCCTAACCCTAACAGATCATATTTATAACAATACTTTGCACATACATTTTAATGTTTTTGGTAACAGCAGCTTTGATCGAGTAACGTTTTTTGCAAAAAGCTGTGGCAAAACGAATAAGTTGAGAAATAGGTACCACATACGATATTGCTCGTAGAACATCCATATCCAAGTAGGGATAACGAATTGTGTCAAAATCTGGTAGTCTCTCTTGTCATAGATTGTGTTTATATTTTCTTTTCCTTTTTTAATCGAGAAAGGCAAATCGAGAAAAATGAGTATCAAAATAATAGCTTTGTTGAGTTGAAATTATTTAGGATAGATATTTGTTGATGTATTACTCAGATATCACGATGCGTACTGTTTAGCCCTTCATAACGACTGCTTGATAGTCTGGTGATAGACTCAACATGCAATTTTCATCAAAGCAATGCCCTTTGAAACACCAACCTATATAACACGTGGTTCCTACCCGATGAAACTAACTTATTGAACGTTTAAACCTCTTGGCAATCAACGTAATGCAAGTCTTAGCTAATTTCGTGTATTTTCTGTGTATTGCTGATTACTCTTCGAGCTTCACAGAGAAGAACAACAAAGACAAATGCACAACTGCATCTAGACAGCAGATATACCTGGCAATCTATCACATTAATGAATACTGAAATGGGGAAGCCGTGGAAGCAATAAGCACAATAAAATACAACAAGAAACAGACTCGATTATATTGAGTCTGTTCATGAGAGGTAATATAAGGTGTTACATTTCTCACGCCCCCTAACAAAGTATTCAGCGGCATACTACTTAAGAGCAACACAGATAGGGTTTGATGATCCCAAAGGACCTGTAAGTAAAAACACGACTGAGTTGTAGTCGAAGGGAGTTTTTACAACCGCCACAAAGCACTAAACAAACGGAGGTGTAAAAGTCAATAAATACTATTCCTGAAAAGGGGAGTCCTTTAAATCAACAAATACAAATTAGTAGACACGATTTTATTGAGTCTGTCCATAACAGGTAGAAGAAGGTACACCACCTTTCAAAAGCCGCCTAGCAACGGCTTAATTGTTATTCTACTTTAAATAAACGAAGATTGGGCGTAATAGAACTACTGATTTGCAGTCGGGCAAAGTTTTACAGCCGCCAAACATCATCAAACACACGCTAGTATGCATGTCAATGCAATTTAATACCGAAACGGGCTAAATAAAGTGTGTCTAATTAATTACGTTATATTGTCCACACTAATCGTTACAGTAGAAATAGACAAATAGAAATGACAGACAGTCATGTGAATAGAGAAATACACTACTCTACAATACATATATATTATCCTCACAAACACGTTGTCCCCAAAGACAGTTGCGCTGACAGACAGGTTTGTTCACTACAACCATTGTCCTCACAGACGGATACGCTGACAGAGAGTCTTGGTTTGACTCGATCCGTGTCTATTAACAAATTAATCGTCGATATTAGATGGCTTTTGCTAGCAGACGGACGAACATTTCAGAAACATATAACTGTATTTATAGCTAAAAATAACATATTGCGCGAGAGTGTAAATAACTTGTTTCCTCCGTTTGTTAGAGATATTAAAAATTACAATTTGAGGAACTCCGATGGCTACTGTTACCTATATCTCAATGTTTACATGTTGCATGTTTATTATTGATTTGGCCTTGAAGAACAGTCAAAATTAGTATAGAGTGTAAACAGGTTTACCATTTATGCAAATTCATTTATGATGAAATTTGAACTGTTCTCTTTGGACTGTTTTAGTGGGGAAGCTTTCGGAACAATCTTTGGAGGTATCTTAACAGACTCTGGGAGCAGCTCAACAGTTCAAAGGATTTGTATTCAGTAAAAAGTGAAATTTTGATTTGGATGCTTTTAAAAATATAAAATATATTTGTGAGAGGATTTACTTATTATTGTACTCGTTCAAATTAACAGGGAAATTGGATATTTGGACTAAACCGGAAAAAAGTGGAAACTAATTTGGACTGAAAGGACAATTAATATTTGGATTAAAGAGACACTTAATGTTTTGGATTAAAGAGACACTTGCTAATGTGAATTAAAGGATCATTGGATCATTATACCCCCGCTTTCAAAAAGTGAAGTGGGGGCTATATAGGAATCACGTTGTCCGTAAGGTACCGTCGCGTCACGTCCCATCCCGTTGCGTCGCGTTCCGTAACACATTTTAATACGTGCATATCTCAAGCTCTTTTTTGATTGTTCCCAAACTTCAGATACTCATAAAAACTAATGCCCTTATGTCCCTCTACATCACCCATCATGTATTGCCTAATTTATTACAAAATTATGGCTCCTTATTTGACTTGGAATTTTCCACTTTGTTTGACTTAAAATGTTCCACTCTAATATTGTATAATGACCTGTTAACACATTTTTTCTCAAACATTTACGAATTGATTGTTCCCAAACATCATGTACACATAACAACTGATGACTTTATGTCCCTGTACATTACCCATCATTGCCCCGTCTGGTTCCGGTGGCCCCGTTTGGTTACGGGGCAAAGAATAGGGCCACTGCAGATCCCGTTGGAGGGGAAGGCAGGGTGGTAGAGCTATTCATGCTCATTTTATCATTTTTTGTTCATGCTCATTAAAGGTCTTCATCATGACCCTGCATTGTTTCAGGTGCCATCCCGCTCATATCACTAAAGCAATGGCAGAAAAACTTTAACGTGGCTCCAGCGTAAATGGATTGTCTACAATAGAATTTGCTATTCAGGGTGAGAAGGTTCTAGGCCCGTTCTCCATATTTTATCTCGATGTACATGGAGGATGAGCCTGGCATGTTCATTCCTGTTAAGCGCCATATAACCTTTCATGTGTTGGTGCGCCTTAAAACCCCAATTCAGTTCAATTACCCATCATTGATTGTCTAATTCATTACAGAATTATGGCCCGTTGTTTGAACTTGAATTGTCCACTCTAATATTGTATAATGACATCTTAACATATTTTTCTCAAACATTTTCGAATTGATTGTTCCTAAACGTAATATATACATATAACAACTGAGGACCTTATGTCCCTGTACATCACCCATCATTGATTGCCTAATTTATTACAGAATTATGGCTCTTTGTTTGACTTTGTTCCACTCTAATATTATATAATGACCGGATAACACATTTTTCTCACAAATTTTCCAATTGATTGTTCCCAAACTTCATGTACACATAACAGCAGATGACATTATGTCCCTCTACATCACACATTGTTGGTGCTTAATTTATTACAGAATTATGGCCCTTTATTTGCCTTAGAATTGTTCACACTATAATGAACTTTATGTGGCTTTCACTTAAAAGGTGTTCGTGGAGTGTTATTACACTTGACATACAGTTCACACGATATGATGTGTCTCTACATTAATGTTTTTTTATTCTGCTTTTTTTAATTTATTACGGGATTATGGACCGTTGTTTTACTTAGAATTTTTTTTTAAATTAAAAAAAACAACAGATTTTTTAGACAATTCTTCTTCTTAATTTTGCCAAACCTCATTGACTATAGCAAAAAAGCGTGTTTGTTTCTGTGTTTTGTGCTTTCAGTGATAGTTATAGTTTTATTTGGAATTAATTAAACAATTGGATATTAATGAAAAACTGGATTTGTGTAGTCTGTAAGTGAATACTGTATGTAAATAAATGTGTTAATTATATTTTTGTGTTGCTGGTTTTGCTTCCTTTTCCGTTACATTTAAAACGTGTAACACTACGTAACACCGATATGGAGAACCGAGTTATTTACCAAATCGTTTATTCCGTCGTCATTAAGTCTTTGGAATATTAAACCTACACATGTTTGTGAATTAGTATCCTTAAATCATTTAAATGTTGTCTCCTCAATACACTGTTTAAGTGTCCCACTGTCCTGTCGTTTTATTTATGCGGCTCATGATCACTTTCTGTAATTCATGCTTGCATTCGAAACTTATGCAGCAACCTTATTGGTGATTTGTTTTTGAACCATTTACGCTTATCACCAACATGCGACTGTGGACAAAACAAAACGATGCTGAACATTTTCTTTTTAAATGTGGTCGATTTATTGAACAGATGCGTAACCTGTTTACATCAACCAGACTGTTCCATCCGGTGAACGTTGAAAAATAATTAATGTATAAAAACAACTCAGCAGACTGATCGGCAGACTGAGTGTGTTCGAAAAGACCCTATGTACCCTTATTAAAACATATTATATGTCTTCTTCTCCTACTTGTTTTCTTTTTTCTTTTCCTTCACCCAACTATCGTGACATCTGTTTGCGTCTACATTTGTAAACTTTAGTTCATTTATTCTCTGTATTGATTGTTACTTCAAATATTTACTATAGCCATAACATTACAACTGTTCTTTGTAATTGAAACTGTATTGGGAAGCGCCGTAACTAATGTTGTAAGTGCCTGTAGCCCGACCCATTTGCATACTTTGTAAAAAACAAATGCAATCAAATATGTTTAAACCAGAGAGTCTTGATCAATAACAAATACTCTACAGACGGACTGGTACCAATATAGACATATTGTCCTCACATACGGTTGCGCTGACAGACAGTCGTGTGCAATACAAAAAACAACTATTGTCCTCACAGACGGATACGCCGATAGAGAGTATTGATCAATAACAAATGATTCTACGGACAGACTGTACCCATACAGACATCTCACAGACAGTTGCGCTGAAAGACATTTGTTTGCATTAACACATAATCTAATTGCGAAGTAATTGGATATTTATGCAAAGCGTTTGTTCTCTGTAGGTACGGCTTGGACCCCGGTTTATAAACCTATTACGCGCTTCAGTGTTTATAACGCAACACGAATACCATTGGCTTATTAAAACAGCGGGGGCGGGCCCCGTTCATCACCAGGGTTAGCTTAACATATCCCATTCAGGCTCTGTGTTTTACAACAGCCAGTCGGAGTGGAAAATTCTAATGACCTCACAGACGGTTGCTCTGACAGAGAGCATGACTAACACAGACATGTTGCTGAGTTACGCTGAAGGATAATTCGTGTGCAATAACCAATACAGACAAATATTCCTCACTGACGGTTACGCTGGAAGAAAGTCCTGTGCAATAAAATAAACTTCTACACAGACAGTCGTGTGCAGTAGCTACTAAAGACATACTGTCCTTTTACATCCGCCACACAAACGAGTGTAACCTACATATAAATGGTACTAACTCATGAATATGAACGAGTGACGGATTTAGCAGTTTCAGTTCGACGAACATCAAAAAACATTCAGTATATGAGCCAGAAACGATGTGTAACATACAAACATGTGATCTAGACGTCAAACACACTAAATACCAGTACAAGGATCGTTGAATGACGTAAACAAAGGAATAAGGGATCGGAAAAGACAATGTGTACAACATTAAATAATGATAAATATAGTACGGCTTCCGAATCTATTTCATACAAAATAGTTGCCCGAGCGGGATTTTAACCAAATAACTTATGCACGTATTTGATTCGCTATTCATAAAGTGAAGAATAGGTTTTGTGTAATGCAGTATTAGATTATAAACTATGGTTACAAACATGTACTTCACTTTATTCTTCGATGTTTCCGAAATGAATTAGTGTTTGATGGTTCGTCAACGGTTTGAAATAATTTGAAATAGGTAATTACATAGGAATTGTGCAGAGGTTCAACTTAACAAATGAAGTACATGTACTTAGCATGATTGAGGCTACAACATCCCAATGAATACGAACTGTGCACCATCTCTTGTCGCAGATTTGTTCTTATATTGCTTGAAAGACACTCTATTTATTTCTTACAGGATACTCATTTCACCAAAAGTGAAGAAAATTATATTAGAGCCCAATGGGGATGCGAGTGTTTCTTCAGCAGTCATACTGGTCAATCAAGAGGAGTAGTCATTTTTATAAATAATAACTTTGATTTTAAGGTAAGAGTTCCGAAAGTGACAAAGACGGTAATATGTTGATTTTAGATACAACTATATGTGATAAAAATATTTCCCTTATTAATGTATACGCTCCAAAAAGAGATAATCGTAGTTTCTTTCGTAAGCTGGGACAAAAAATAAAAGAATCTGATAACCCATATATAGTTACTGGCGACTTTAATCTGATTTTAAATCCAGATATGGATACATTTAATTATGTTAATATAAATAATCCAAATGCACGTGATACTCTTTTAGAAGTTATTGTAGAAAATGATATATATAAATATAAAAAAAAAAGCCTAAAAAACTAAAAAACAATTACTCTGTGACTTGGCAGAAGCCAGAGTAAGAAGAGAATAAACCATTTAGGGCACGACAAGATATCCCCCTCTAAGTAGGGTTTAATTAATTAAGCCAAAATATTAATCTCCCTTGTCATATGCTGTGCTTATTATTTCTCCATATTCAATAGAGAACTCTAAGTCAAGCAAAGAAGCGACGGTATCAGGACTATTAGCTTTGTTGAGTTGAAGATCTTTAGGATATATTGTCTTAATCATAGTAGAACAGAAAGTGTTAATGTTCAATATTCCACCCAGATACGGAGAGGTGTTATTTGAAAGAGAGTTCATGCCATCTGCCTGAGTATCTGGTGAAGGACTTAACATGAAATCTCTTTCAAGCAATATAAGAACAAATCTGCGACAAGAGATGGTGCACAGTTCGTATCCATTGGGATGTTGTGGCCTCAATCATGCTAAGTACATGCACTTCATTTATTAAGTTGAACATCTGCACTATTCCTGTGTAATTACCTATTTCAAATTATTTCAAACCGTTGACGAACCATCAAACACTAATTCATTTCGAAAATATCGAAGAATAAAGTCAAGTACATGTTTGTAACCATAGTTTATAATCTAATACTGCATTACACAAAACCTATTCTTCACTTTATGAATAGAGTATCAAATACGTGCATAAGTTCTCTGGTTAAAATCCCGCTCGAGCAACTATTTTTTATGAAATAGATTCGGAAGCCGTACTATATTTATCATTGTTTAATGTCGTACACATTGTCTTTTCCGATCCCTAATTCCTTTGTTTACGTGATTCAACGATCCTTGTACTGGTATTTAGTGTGTTTGAAGTCTAGATCACATTTTTGTATGTTACACATCGTTACTGGCTCATATAGCCTACTGAATTTTTTTTGATATTCGTCGAACTGAAACTGATGCATCTGTTACTCGTTCATATTCATGAGTTAGTACAATTTATAGTGTAGTTACACTCGTTTGTGTGTTGGATGTAAAAGGCGCACCTACTACAAAGCATTAGTGTTATAACCTACTGGTCCATTGCAGTTCCTGCATTGTTTAACACGATAGCCGAGTCTTAAAGTTGTACACATTGTCTTTTTTATGTTTTAGATCCCCAATTACTTTGGTTTCGTGATTCAGCTATCATTACACTTTCAATTAGCCATATTTCCAAGGATTCTTTTCGAAAAGATTGCAACATAATCGCATCCAGAGATTTGTACTCGCGCAAGTTATCAAAAACAGTCATAACGAACACCATATTATTCTCATGATAATAGTGTGTTGGTTTAACAAACATGTTTTCAAGAACACTGTGTTCTTGAATTAAATGTTCTCATACAGGATTGTAAAACAAGATTTTGAGCAATAAAATCGCTCTCATTTGTTGTTGAAACGTTGTATAAGGCGTCACGTGGACAAATAATAATCAAATAGCAAATAGAGAACAGGGGTTCCATCTTGGAATTTTCTGTATTCACTTTCTCCTTGCGTTTATTCCATTCATCACGTATACTTCAACAGAATGCCAGACTAATCTAACCACATTAAGGTTCGTCAGTCAGGTCATAATTTTAATAACGTAACTGTTCAACTGGTTGAATATATATTTGTTGATAATGATGCTACTAAAAGCTTTAAAATAAAAGCTAGACATATTGCAGAACTTAAGTGGATGAAAAACTTACAGACACCTTATCCACTCGGCCTTAATGACAATATTTATCAAGAAGGAAATATTTCTAAATATTTTCTATATTTTCTATTCGAAAGCGTAAATCTAGGTCTCATGGTCTTAGGCGTAATGGTAACATCAAACGTAAATCGCGTGTAATTATTTCTGTCGCTGATTTACATACTATTTTTAAACAGTCTGGAAACACTCTATGCTTTCACGGCTTACCTCTTTGTCCATTTCTTCACTAAAGTTGATCGACTAGGAAGCCGACAACATTTTCATTCGTACAGATCCCTTGTATAACACTGCTTCCATAGTTCAAAGCTACACACAACATGTTCTCCGACCCCATATTGACAAGGAGTCTGATCACGTCAGTCATTTTCTAAAACTACTATATATTAATAAAGGTATTGATTTTAATTGACATGCCTAGTATTTTTTGAGATTCCCATGTAGTTGATTATATCCCAAAATATTTCAAAAATTTCGAAAGTCCTGTAATTTGTTATAAGTATAAAAAGCCTATTAGAAATATTATTTTCAACTACAACAAAATAGTTTCTGACCTTGATATAGTACATAATACTCCTAAGGAAAGTAAATGCAACACATCAAAATTTGCTATGCTCCAGCAGGTCATGTCATCACTGGTATTTTTGACATTATTGATAAACGTATTCGGCATTGGTTTTCGAAAGGTCCTAAATAGAGATTACCTTTAACTATTGCTTTTAATGCCTGTCGTGCCCAGATCGCCCACTCCATTGAAGAGTTTAGTATCATATTGTGTCGTAGAGAACATGCAGACCCAAACTCACTTTCTACTTGGAAAAAGTCACTTATGAAAATTATAGATACACGTTTTAACGTTTATAATGCTAACCCCTCTTTACTTCCTCCGAGATCTAGGTTTTCCTTTCGTAATTTAAAATCGGGAATTCAGGAATTTCATAATACATTTGTTTTAGTTCCTGCAGATAAAGCAGCTAATAATGTAATTATTGTACGCCTACATTACGTCAATGTTTTATATCTGGAACTCGGCAGCACCAATTCGTATACTCCAGTTAATTCTACTGAGGATGATGTTGTTTCCCCACATATCACTCGGTGCACTACTTTCAAGGCTGGTGTAAACGATAAGCAAAATAAACTGCCTACTATGTACTGGATTCCTAAATTACCTAAAAATCCATATAAGGCTCGCTTTATTTCGAATTCTAGTGCCTGCACCACAACAAACATCTCCAAATGTTTAACTTCTTGTCTTACTGCCGTTAAAGATCACGTTAAACTATATTGTGAACAAACTTATGAAAACTCTGGGATTAATTTATTTTGGTCTATAAACAATTCAGGAGACGTTCTTGATAAAATTTTCAATAAAGGTCAAGTTTCATCAATAAGCACTTATGACTTCTCTACACTATATACAACCTTACCACTTCACCTTATTAAAGACAAGCTAATTTCTCATATTAAAAAAACATTCGCTAGAGAAAATACTACATTTTTGGCATGTAATAATATAAAAGCGTTTTTTACTTACGGCAGTTTAGACAATTATACTAAGTGGACTTGCTATGAAGTTTGTGAAGCACTCATCTACCTATTAGATAATATTTTCGTCAGGTATGGAACCACCGTTTATAGACAAATTGTTGGTATCCCTATGGGTACGAACTGTGCACAACTTGTCGCAGATTTGTTTTTATTTTGCTATGAAAGGGATTTCATGTGGAGTCTTTCACCAGATACCAGGCATATGTTATTGAAGCCTTTAATGACACCTCTCGGTATCTGGATGACATATTGAACATTGACAACCCTTTCTTTCCAACTATGGTTAATTATATTTATCCTAAAGAACTTCAGCTTAACAAAGCTAATATATCTGATAATAACGCTTCTTTTCTTGATTTAGATCTCTCGATTGAAAATGGTAAAATAATTAGCAAAATCTATGACAAGAGAGATGATTTTAATTTTGACATTGTTAATTATTCCCACTTGGATGGGGATGTTCCCCGAGCAACTTCTTATGGGGTGTATGTGTCTCAACTTATTCGTTTTTCTAGAGCTTGTACTCGAGTTGAGGACTTTAATATTCGTAATCGTTGTTTAACTAAAAGTTACTCAATCAGGGTTACCGTTACCATAAACTTCGTAAAACCTTTGCAAAATGTTATTATCGTAACCCTGATCTTCTTTCCAAATATAAAAATAATTTAAGGACTCTTCTGCGACAAGGACTATCACAACCTGACTTCTATGGTGATGTGAATTATAAACTTCGTAAGATTCTTGGTCATGATCACGTATATACTATCTTTGTTAAACTTGTTAAAAAGTTTATCAAAAGAGGTTATGACCCTATCATTTTGCAACGTACTGCATGCTTGGTGGTGGATCCTTTTACAGTTCGCCACTATGCTTTCCTCTTTAATTGTACGATGACCGGACAGGCTGTGGACCATATGATGACGCCTACCTAAAGCCCATTGGGACGGTGGCGTTTGATGTTTGTCTATGATCTTTCTTGTCGAGCCCTTAATGGTTTATTCTCTTACTGCTCTGGCTTCTGCCAAGTCATTGAGTACCTTCATTGTGGCTTTCTAGGCTATTGTTTTTTTGTATTATATTTACACGAGCATATTTGTATTTTATTTATATTGCCTATTGGTGCTGCCTTGTTGGTTAGAGATTAGATCATGGCGGGGATTTCTTTATTTACACTGTCCTGTTTTAATGGGATGACAGTAGGGTAAGTGTGAGGTTTGGTGCACCCTAGAACCGGTTTAAACCCCCAGTGGCCTACGTTGCCACTGACCGTTCCAAGGCGGTAGCCCTATTGTCAACCCTTTTGTGTTTGTGATGTCGTTTGCATTTATTATTGCTTTTGCCTTCTTGTTTGTCTGTTTGCGTGTTTGTTTCTGTGTTTTGTGGTTGACTGTCCTCCTTGAATGCTACTTTTCCTGTCCGATCTTTTTATATTTCTTTTTACATAAAGTATCTTTTGTCAAGTAACTTGACATAGCGACGTTACAATGATGGCATAAAACTCCGCACATTGGTATTTGACTGAAACAAGAGACACTTACCCTTCTAAAATGTCAGCCTCAACGTATATATCATTGACAAAGACGACCGATAAGGCTGCAACTATCGTGCTTTATGATATATAATCTAGATTTTATTTGCACGCATCTGTAAGGTTATATATATGACGGACGATTTTTTTGTGGTGGAGGCAGATCACCCACTTTTCCTGGGTAAAACCAATACTGTACACCTCCCGCCATCCGTAAGAATCGACACTTCCTCACGTTCAAGCCGAGCTCCCGCTGCGGGTTCGAAGCCCACTGGGAGCTTGTCTTGTAAGTGAGGAAGTGTCTATTCATGCGGATGGCGGGAGGTGTACAGTACTGGTTCTACCCAGGAAAAGTGGGATGGTCTGCCTCTACCATAAAAAAAATCAACAGCCATATATAACCTTACATTTCTTGAAAATGACGTAAAACACCGTACAAACAAACAAACAAACAAACAAACAAGCATTCATGTCTTTATCTATCTCTTTCTATATATCGATGTAGATTACACAATATATATATGAATAAGTCGGCGAATGTATAATTTCGTCTTAGAATATAATCAGGCAAAACATCAATACTACTATTATCATACGTCTGAAATTATCAAGTGAAATCTCGGCGCATCGCATTGACGTTTTGAAATCCATAACCTGATGTTGATTAAAATATTGACAATGACAAAGTCCGTTTGATCAGATTCTGATACAAATCTATACTATTTACTAGTTTTTATCAGAATCCGATCCAACAGTCGTTCCATATTGGTTGACGTCCTGATGTCACAGTAGTCAGTTCTGACAAAGACTATAAGAATCCATCATGAGTATCCATGTGAGAAAGAGAAATCTCACCCGAGGGTCAAAATTGTAACCAGGAACGATTCTCTGCCGAAATCAAAATATTGACAATGACACTATTAATCAATCCAGGCAATAGAACTTTAATGTAAACAATGTTGATATGTTGCATAATACAGTACAGTAAACAGTACAGTATGCAATGACAATATATGATTTCAACAAAAGACGTTAAACTTCTCATGTGCAAAGTATATATAGAGCTTATTCATTGAGTGAAAATGAAAACCAACCCAGTGAAATGCTAGTATTTCAAACAAAAACATCATTTCATTATAGAAAACAGTGTGCGTGTTTCATCAAATAAGTCCGCTGAATGTAGATTTCAGTTATTTTTTATGTATACAGTCAAGCCTTCATTTCGTATCTGAATATTAAGGCAAAATAACTATATTTTGATAAATTTATGATTCATTCCTGTTAAGTCAACGGTAAAATAATATATCTGAAGCTATGACATTGTTTTAACTTGAAATGATATTATTGTTTTGATTTCGTTATACTAGTTAATATATAACAATACAATGGTACTCATCTTCCGCTGCATGTCAATCATAAAATGCCGATAATATTTTATTTAGTGCATCCTAAAGAATAGAAAAGGAAAAATTTGGAAATCGCCGAACACGATAAAACAATAATAATATAATAAAGTGGTAACTGCTAGCTACCGCTCAGGCCCTCTAGCCCCGGGTTGAGCAGCACTCAATATTTAAAATGTCAATAGTACGACATTTTGAGTCATCCATACATATGACGGTGAACATGGAATCTTCAATGTGGTATGTTCATGCCATTCCATGTCATGCGGCGTATGGTCTCATTTTCAACACAATATTTTGCCTTAAACGAGGAAACAATGGCCGAAATAAACAAAACGGAATTTAAATGGGAGTAGAGTTATGAAGCCTGCATATCACATGAAACAGTCGAAACCTGGTTGAAATCACCAGCGGCCTGTTTGCCACAGAACTCCCCAAGGCAGTAGCCGAGTTGTCAGACCATTTATGTTTGTGATGTCGCACACATTGATTCTATATATACTTAATTATAAGCTTAACATCGAAACATGAACGCTGACACTAGCAATGACTTTGAATCGATTCAAGCTAACCAGTAAGCCTTATTGCCTACTGACCGTTCCAAGTCGGTAAACCTGTCTTCACCACCCTTTCTGTTGTTTTTTTTTGTCTCTTTCATTGTATTTTCAAGTCCTTGTTTGCAGTACAGTGCGGACCTACGATGCCATTGCGTTCGGACGCTGTGTTTTCTATAGGACCCTATATCTCATTTTTCTAATTTAAATGTAGTTTGCTGTTACTTTTTTAATTTAGACAGTGTATACATATAATGGCAAAATTGTATTGACTCTGCTAGCTTTCCACACCGTTCTTGCTCAGAGCAGACAGCTAGTATATCTAATAAATAAATGATCAAAAACGTCACCAACATTCAACCAGGCATATCCAAACTCTAATTTAAGTAATGCATATGTTAATTTTATGACACGTCCTACGTCATATGCCTCGCCAACATCCCTATACGTACACCTTTATACCAACTTTAACCAATTTTATCATATAGTTACAGTGATGTAATATATAAAAAAAGGATGTTAAAACAAATACAACTCGTTTAATATAAATAGGACATCGAACACCTTTTGAACTAAAAGGAATATGGCATAAATTTATTGAAGGTTTTAAAATATATTTAAAGAATACGAATCATATATTAAAAGTTCATGTTGCCCGATGTTTGTGTTTAAAATATTAAATAAACTACCCAAAAGAGATAATAAAATTGTAATCATATTGGTTAATATATTTAGCAGATGAAAGCTAAGTCATACACTCGTATGATCATACGTCGTTTCAACAAGAAACCGTTTTACAACAAATTCTATGAGATGTGGACGATTGTAATACACTAAATTACCTGCTAGTTCTGTGAACATTTCGTTTACCGACATTCTGTGATCTGAGCGAAACACAGCATCTGTAGAAATAGATCCGTCTCAGGAATGGGCATTGTGCACATTATTCTTTATCAGGTTTCTACATAACCTCCACACTGGTGATGCCAACGTATCATATTGATGCTTGAACATGCACGCAAAGAAATACCTGATACCTATATGTTGATACAATGTCATTTTGCCAGTTGTCAGGGGTTTTGTATTGTCTATCGCGAAATATTTGGTTAACTAATAACAAAACTGACCACCATTGTAGATATTCTTTCCCAAATTCTGCAAGAGTTTATTTTATCTACAAATATAAAGGGTACATCAACTTGAGCGGTTGACAGATTAAGAGAGTATAACATTGTACAAAAATAATTTGAATTTGAATAATTTGCAGGGACTGGGTGGCAAAAAGAAAAGAAAAGTTGTTCTTAATTTTTTGAAAGGGAAAAAACACTCTATTTATTTCTTACAGGATACTCATTTCACCAAAAGTGAAGAAAATTATATTAGAGCCCAATGGGGATGCGAGTGTTTCTTCAGCAGTCATACTGGTCAATCAAGAGGAGTAGTCATTTTTATAAATAATAACTTTGATTTTAAGGTAAGAGTTCCGAAAGTGACAAAGACGGTAATATGTTGATTTTAGATATAACTATATGTGATAAAAATAGTACACTTATTAATGTATACGCTCCAAATAGAGATAATCCTAGTTCCTTTCGTAAGCTGGGAGAAAAAATAAAAGAATCTGATAACCCATATATAGTTACTGGCGACTTTAACCTGATTTTAAATCAAGATATGGATACATTTAATTATGTTAATATAAATAATCCAAATGCACGTGATACTCTTTTAGAAGTTATTGTAGAAAATGATTCATTAGATTGCTAGAGAGAAGAAAATATAGAACTTTATTTTACGTGGTTTCGTAGAAATCCAGTAAAAACAGCAAGACTAGATTTTTCTATTTGTAGATAATTTATATACACATTTAGATGACGCAAAAATACTCACAGGTTACCGTCAGAACATTCTATGATATATTTACAATTTGAATTCGGAAAATTTATGAATGACAAGTCATACTGGAAATTTAACAACTCTTTATTAAAAAAAATACACAAAATACGTAGACGACATAAAAATAATAATAGATAATGTTAAAAGGCAATATGCATCGGATATACAGGAATCTGATATGGATATAACTGAAATTCCGATAAAAAAATTAAAATTTAACATAACTGATCACTTATTTTTTGTGACGTTACTATTAGAGATCAGAGGAAAAACGATTGCCTACTCAGCATATAAAAAGAAACGGGAAATAAATAAGGAAGAATTTGTTTTAAAAGAAATAGAAAATGACATAAATTATACTTTACTTGAGCAGAAAAAAAAGACATATTTGAACTCCATAAAAAAAACATTAGAACGGGCTTTGTGAGATCTAAAGCAAGATGGATAGATAAAGGGGAAAACAATTCAATTTATTTTTGCAATTTGTAAAATAGAAATTATGTCTCAAAATATATGAACTCTTTAATATCCAAATCAGGGGCTACTTTGAAAACTCAGGAAGAAATTTTGACTGAAACAAAAACACATTATAAAACATTATAAGAAGCGAAAGAAACAATAGATATATATTTAAATGTTTTACTTAAAGACTTTAATATACCAAAACTAAGCGAAAATATCAAACAATATGTAGAAGGTTCTCTCAATTATACAGAAATGCTTAATTTATTGAAAAGAATGTCAAACAATACAAGCCCAGGTAACTCTAGATTTACGGTCCAGTTTTTCTGGAACAATATTAATTTTTTTTTTAGTTAGGACAATACATTATACATTATGCTTATTTAAATGGAGAACTCTCAATAACACAAAAACGAAGAGTTATAACTTGCATTCCGAAAGGCAAATTGTATTTGAAAAACTAGAGACCAATCTCTCTTCTAAACGTTTCTTATAAAATAGCATCAGCATCCATAGCTTTTAGAATAAAAAATGTGTTATGTACTATTATCCATGAAAATCAAACTGGCTTTTTACCAGGCTGATTTATGGGAACAAATATACGATTACTGTATGACATACTATTTTATGCTGAGAAATACAATATTCCTGGGTTATTACTCTTGATTGACTTCGGGACTGCTTTTGACACGGTATCATGGAATTTCACGATAAAAGTTTTACATTTTTTAATTTTGGCCTTTTAAATATTAGTTGGATAAAATTGTTTTACCACAATATGGAGTCATGTGTTATTGTTAATGGGCATATGTCAGACTGGTTCTATCTACAAAGAGGTTGTCGTCAAGGATATTCATTGTCGCCCTACCTGTTCATTCTGTGTGCAGAAGTATTATCTGTATTCATTACGTGGTCCGAGTATTCTTTCATACCCCATCCAACCCCTTCTCCTATAGGCGAAAACGGTGTTGGCTGGGGTATGAAATAAAACCTTAAATTCGGCTTAACAACTTTGCATATTGTAAATTTAAAACATTCAATAGGTAATTTTAAACAAGTTATCACATTTCTTTCAATAAAAATGTTTTAAACATGTTTTATTGTCGAAATATCTATTATACAATCCTGCTAATATAAGCTTTCCCATCGCTTAATGGAATTAAGGCGGGACCACGTAATGACTGTTAATAAACAATCCAAAAATTAAAGGTATTCATACTGAGTTTTTAGTATCACAATATGATGATGATACCAGTTTGACTCAAGATGGATCCAAAGAATCACTTCTACACACCATGTTGACATTAAAACTTTATGCACAAATCTCCGGCATTAATATACATTCTGACAAAACAAAAGTTATCTGGTTTGGATCTCAAAAAGGTAGCGACACAAAGTTATGTCCAGGATACAATTTATGTCGGGAAAAAGACAATTTCACTGTACTAGGGGTTAAATTCTCAACATACCTAAATTCAATGATAAATGTAAATTATGACCTTAAAATAGAGGAAATTAAAAGATTACTTGCAAGTTGGTCTAAAAGAATACTTACTCCTTTGGGAAAAATGTGGTTCTAAAAAGCCTAGCTCTATCGAAACTTAATCATTTATTAATAGGAATCCCCAACCCATCAACTGATAAAATCAAACTTCTTCAAAATATGTTTTATAACTTTCTTTGGAATAATGCAAAAGATAAAATGAAACGAACCACTATAATACAAGACCATACGTTTGTGGGGCTAAGAATGATTGATATTGAACAATTTATGTCAGCTTTAAAAACTACTTGGACTCGCAGAATTTTTCAGACAGATACTAAATATACTCAGTTAGTGAAAAAATATGCCGCATTTTCACAGACGTAGTTAATTTTGGTAGTGGTTTTATAAAACGAAATTTATGTAGAATACACAATCCCTTTTGGAAAGAAGAAGTTTCCTGTTATAAAATATTTACTGAACACGTGAAACCGATTTCATGGCAGCAATTTCATGCTGCTAATTTATGGCATAATGCAGATATTAAGGTCGGAGGTTCAAGCATTTTCTATAGAAAGTGGTACGAAGGAGGAATTTTATTAATCAATGACCTTTTAAACACAAATGGAAACCTTTACTCTTACAGAGAATTCAATAATCGACATGACATAAGGTCTAATTTCTTAGAATATGAAGGTCTTATTACTGCTATTAGAAACTACTTGGGTAAATTGAATACAACACATTTACCCAATAATAGTCGAAACCCATTACGCCCTCTTATCCTAGCACTCATCCATAAACATACTGAAGGCTGTAGATTCATTTATCATCTGTTGATTAAAAAACATATTTATTCCAAGTCATTACTAAAATGGAAGAATGAAGTTTTAACAGTACCTAACTATAATTTCGAAACAATTTACTGTATAAAATAACACAAGACCCAAAATTACTTTGGTTACAACATAGAATCAACCATAGAATTCTGGGAACTAACTAATTACTAACAAAAATGAACATTCTAGATAATAGTATGAGCAGCTTTTGCAATATTTTACCTGGAACCATACATCACTTGTTTGGAAATTTGAAGTTTTAAAACAGTTTTGGTCATATCTTGTAGAATACAATAGAAATAAATGTAATATAACTTTGACAATTAGGGACGAAACAGATATCTTATTTGGAAATAATAAATTTGATATCACTTTCAGCAAAATTGTCATTCAAGCCAAACTTTTTATATATCAGCGAAAGATGCAAAAGCAAAAGCCATTACTAAAAATCTTTAAAAAACATATTATATCTTTATACAAAGTGGAAAATTGGATAGTATATAAAAAATTAAAAGTAAAAAAAGTTGACGCCATGTGGATTCGATATATAAACATTTGTAAAATAGGACAATACAAGTTATATATATAGACCTTTTATTAAACATGTCAAAGATCAGGGACATCTTAACGATCATCATAGTAAAACACTGTTGTCTACTTCTCATCTTATTTTGTTTAAGTTTGTATTTATTCCTGTCGTTATATATATGCTCCAGGAAATGTTTTGTATATAATTGTTTCCCCCAATCCATCCTCCACCGGAAAGAAAAGTAATCCATGCATATTCTGAAGGGGTTATTATCTCAATAGCAGGATCATATAACAAAACAATACATACAGTGAGTGTGTAAATATTCAGATATGTGTGTACGTATGTGTATATATCTGCAAAGTTGTATATACTTGAGAATATATTATTGATGCATGTATACAGATAATGGGTAGAATATTTAAACGTAATATAGAATGTGAATATTTGAGAATATATGGATACGTGTCTATACATTAAATAATGGTGAATATTTGAATTTATTACTTTTACATACATATATGTGTGTGTATGTGTAGATGTGCATTTATATATGTGTATATGAAATATATAAAGGTGCATACTTGGGAATAAATTGATGCAAATCTATAAATAATAGTACATTTAAATATACTGACACATGTCACAACATAAATCACATGATGGCGCACCACCTTGTTTGCTCTACAGTAATCTATTTTGCTAAATAATATCATTTTTACCTTCCTATACCTTATTTAGAATATGAAAGATTAAGATACAGTATACATATGCCGAGTTAATTTTAAGGGGACACTTGGCGATCTTAATTAGTTTGAAACTCACAGTGTCCTGCTGGTCTTCAATATGACTTACATTCTTTCAGTCATTAAAGTTAAGTGTTTAAATAGTTCAAGGTACATGTAAATTGATTTTACATATTACTAAATTTTGATAATAATGCATAAGTTGTATACTTGAAAATTTAACATGGAAGTGGGATGAAATCTCAAGGTTTTGTTTGATTCTATGCAGGCGGTTTTAAAGTCAAAATGAGGCAGGATTAATAACCGAGATACTTATTTTAATGTTTGAATGTAACTCATTTTCGCCATGTATCCCTTTAACAAAATAGAATAAAACGCATGAGCTGATTAATGAGTATGACATTTTGTTTGCAGTATATATGTAATTGTAATCAATATGTAAAATAAGATGTATGTACTCTGTTTGTATATGTAATGGATACTTTAGAAAAAAAATAAAAAAATAATAATAATAATTTGAATTCCCTTCAGAAACTGTCACTAACTTCATTCGTTTCTTATGTTACCATTGTTTCTAGAGCTGTGCCTCTTAAGTTTATTTGGTAGTTCAATACATACTGACAAGAGAGTTTCTTTGAAAGCAAAAAACACAACCGAGATAATAAAGTAACAGGCTCGGTTTTATTGAGTCTGTTCATGAAAGTTATTGTAAGAAGTAACACCTCTCTCGCCTCCTGGCACGGGCTTAAGCGGTATTCTACTTTAAAATAAGTTAAACAACCGAACAGGAAATGCAGTTTTCACAGAACACAGTAAACTCAAAAACACGCAAAAAGACAAATATGAATGGCAATAGTAATAAAGAATTTAGGCATATGACGTCACAAACACAAAAAGGGTTGACAATAGGGCTACCGCCTTGGAACGGTCAGTTGCAAAAAATGCCGCTTGGGGTTTAAAGCAGATTCTAGGGTGTACCAAACCTCACACTGACACTACTGTCAGCCCAATAAAACGGGACAGTGTAAATAAAGAAATCCCCGCCTCCATGAACTATTCTCTAACCAACAAGGCTGCGTTAATAGGCAATATAAGTAAAACTCAAAGATGCTCGTGTATATATAAATACAAAAAAAATAGCCCAGAAAGCCACAAAGTAGGTACTCAATGACTTGGCAAAAGCCAGAGCAACAAGAGAATAAACCATTGAGGGCACGCCAAGACTTAAAGCCACGTATACTTGTATAGTTGACCCCAAAGGACCAGTACAATTAACACTACTGATCAAGTCACTTGGTTAGAGATTAGATCATGGCGGGGATTTCTTTATTTACACTGTCCTGATCCTAGAACCGGTTTAAACCCCCAGTGGCCGTTCCAAGGCGGTAGCCCTATTGTCAACCCTTTTGTGTTTGTGATGTCGTTTGTATTTATTATTGCTTTTGCCTTCTTGTTTGTCTGTTTGCGTGTTTGTTTCTGTGTTTTGTGGTTGACTGTCCTCCTTGGATGCTACTTTCCCTGTCCGACTTTTTTATATTTCTTTTGGTGTTAAGTGGGTTATTTGGTTTTCAAATAACTTGGCGTAAAGTGAGCGCAAGAAAGAACAAAACAAAAACGCAGAACCTTAGTTGTACTACCACTTCTCAAAGAAAAGAATACACTAAATATATATGTATGGAAACCTTGATATTTAAACAATTAGTACGTAGCGAATATGAATAAAGCAAGCACAAAACACCTTATTCTCCCAAAAGGCGCTGTATAGTGCACTTAGTATGGCATGTGTTTGTCGTATTTCTATATAAGCAGGCAACACTATTACATCAGGCTCGAATCAGATGCGAAGAGACACTATGGTGCTTTGTCGTTCCCCTTGTTTGTAGATATCAATATTTTATGACTGAAGGTGTGTTGGTGTGTATTAATTCAGTTGTTAAATGCAATTACCGGTAAAGAAATATAAAAAGATCGGACAGGGAAAGTAGCATTCAAGGAGGACAGTCAACCACAAAACACAGAAACAAACACACAAACAGACCAAAAGTCACACACACTATGAAGCAGGAACACTATATCCGATATACTAATAGAGTAATGTTCCCTATTCTGTTACTCTTGAGGTATGCTGAGTCAAGTTTAAACCAGCAATGCACGACATTACAAGAGCGCTCATAAATAATGTATCGCTCAGACTGGAGGAAAGCACGACCATATCATAATTTTGTAAATTCTCCTGTAAAAGTATATATACATGTCAAACAAGAAATGTATCTTTCAAGGACTACAGTCTAACACGAGTTGAGAGAAAACCAATTAAAGTGTGAGAGGAAATGTATTTAACATCACACACATAAATGATTGACAATTTAGGGCAACATTACCTTGGAACGGTCAGTGACAAAAACGCCCTTAATTTAGTTTAGGGTGGCGGCTGTAAAAAGTCTCCCCGTGCTACGAATTTACAGTAGTGTTCTTTTACTAATCCTTTGGGATCAACAAGCCCCATGTAGATGGCTCTGAATTAAGATACCGCTTAAAGCCGTTCTAGGATGAGTGGGAGGTGTTTCTTCTACATTACCTCTCATGAACAGATGCAATAAAACCGAGTCTGCTCATTTATTAACTTGGTTGTGATTGTTGCTTCCAAAGGATCACCTTTATCGGTATTTATTAAAGCAGGCGGACTAAACATCATTCCTGCTATATTGATCATTCCAATAAAAAGGGACAGTGCAAATAAAGAAATCCAAGCCAGCTATGTTCTCTCAATTACTAGACAGCATTAAATGCCTATATGCTAGGACGAAAGCATACTGGCAATCTGTAAATAGGTCAACCACATCCACTTGTTCACCCGTTTGATTTATTTCGATTCTCTACGTTATATTAGATTGACAACATGTATTCAGCATTAGACTGACAACTATTGAATACATAAAATCGGTTAGACTCCTTGAGAATTTCGGTCCATCCTCCATACTTATTAAAAAGGCAACTGACCAATCAGACTGGAACATTAATCGTAGTATAACTGTTGATAATGTAGAAGATAATGTTGATAATGTAGAAAAGAGTCGAATATTGCAATTGACTTCAACGCGAAACCACGTAACAAAACGTCTCCCCGTGCTTGTAATCAGAACTGTTATTCATTCCGAATTTTTAAGATCGCTGAGCCCGATATTTAGCATCTTCGGGATAGCTTATTTTTCCGTACTATTGACATGATTAATATTGAGTTCTGCTCCTTCCGGGGCTAGTCTGCGTGAAAAGTAGCAAGCACTTTTCACTACCGATCATGAACAGTCTCAATCAAAATAAGTATAAAAGTCGAACAAGAAATGCAGCTTTCACAGAACACTGTAAACCCAAAGACACGCAAAACGACACATATGAATGGCAATGTTAATAAGGAATACAGGCATATGACGTCACAAACACAGAAAGGGTTACTAGTTTATAGTTTAAACTTCTTTATTTTACATCGACTGTAACGAAAGCTCTGTGAACTTATTTGAACCACTCTCGATGTCTTCCTGGGTAGAACCAGTACTAAGGAATGCAGATAAAGTGTCTTGCTCAGGGACACAACGCATATGGCAATGGCGGGAATCTAACCCACGACTTTTGGATCATGGGTCAAACGCACTACCACTAGACTACAGCGCTCCACAGAAAGGGTTGACAACAGGGCTACCGCCAAGGAACAGTCAGTGACAAAAAAGGCCGCCGGTGGGTTTTTAACTAGGTTTTTGGGTGCACCAAATCTCACACTTACCCTACTGTAATCCCAATAAAACGGGACAGTGTAAATAAAGAAATCCCCGCCATGAACTATTCTCTAACCAACAAGGCAGCATTAGTAGGTAATATAAGTAAAACACAAAGATGCTCGTGTATACATAAATACAAAAAAAATACAATAGCCTAGAAAGCCACTATGAAGATACACATTGACTTGGCAGAAGCCAGAGCAACCAACAAGAGAATAAACCATTAAGGGCAAGACAAGACATAGGCAGGGACCCAAGTCTGAAAAAAACGAAAACGTTTACCCGGAAAGATATACTCCTGATTTTTTAAATATTAACAGATGGGGGACTTGTACATATGTAACCACTGAATGGACTTCTGGCATACTTTGCATTTCCTTACAGCATCGCGATTTCTACGGTAACCCATTCGTACCAAGCCATTATATGAACATCGCTGAACAAACAGTCAAAGGAAAATAAAGAAATTTGCACACGTCTTTTTAGGCAAATACAGTTCCAGTGTTTGAAACCTATATGTGTATATGAAATAGCAAACTACATAATCAAGACCTGATTACGTTACACTTTACTAATTTTAACAAGAGTTATGGACCTTTTATGAATTTTGTTCTGTCCTGTGTCAGGGATAATGCGATTTTCTTGTGTTCACAATAACTTCAGTAAACCTGTTAGGCCTTATACCTACAAGGCCTTTGACACGTTCAATACTAAGTAAAACTGACACCTGCTTTAAAGAGTTATTACCCTTGGTTATTGAAAGAATAGGCACATTTTAGCTTGAGTGCACACATTACTTTAGTAAATGGCTTCCGATCTTCACATTATTTAGTATTAGACTTTATATGAATATGAACTTTGACAAGATGCCAATGAGCAAAATTGACACCTGCCTTACTGAGTTATTGCCCTTGATTATTACGAAAATACAAGTTTCAGCTTTCGTACAAAATATATTAAGTAAGTTGGATTCTATTGTCACACCGTTTGGCGTGTAACTTTAAATCAAACAAATTTCAGACAGGTTAGACAAGTATCAAGTTATTGCTCTAAATTGTCGAAAAATACCATCGTCGGATTGTTTTCTACTTTCCTTTGAAATATATAATAACTGTGTAATATTTTAATTGAACAAAGAGGATATCGTCCTCTGACTAAGGAGCGTGGTTGTTTTCACGATGATTGTAATGAATAGCATTTGATTTTCCATGCTTTTTAGGGTAATATTATTAAGGTCTCGGTTTTGTTTGACAATGAAAACAGTTGAGGAGTGGTTTACAAAGTTATCGCCCTTGATGTTTGCAAATATTTAAATTTCAGACTGAGTACACAGCAACATCAGGAAACGAGTTATGATTCTCACTAATATTTAGTTGAAGGTTTTTGGACAATTACACCATGTGGACTTGTCACGTAGTTGTTTTCGAAGCATTTATTTTTATATAAGATAATATGTTTACACATATGGTACTAGTTAGGTATGACAATACTGTTTATAGACAAATTGTTGGAATCCCAAATGAGAACGAAATGTGCACCTCTTGTTGCAGATTTGTTTTTGTTTTGTTATGCTAGAGGTTTCATATTTAGTCTTTTACCAGATACGCTTAGGCAAATGTAATCGAAGCCTTTTATTATACCTCTTTGTATATGGATGATATATTGGACAATTGCAACCCTTTCTTTTCTACTATGATTGCTACATATACTTTCTTTCCTAAAGAACTTCACCTCAAAAAAGCTAATATTTCTCATAATTGCTATGTCTTCTTTGATCGATTTACATCTCGCGATTGAAACTGAGAAATAATAAGCAAACTCTATGACAAGAGAGATCATTGCAATGTCGACACTGTTAAGGGCTAGACAATATTGAAGACAAACATCAAACGTTACCGTCCTTCCAGGATTTCGGTAGACATCCACAATATACAATACAATCAAGTGGAAAGCAAAGCGGTGAACTGTAAATGGGCCAACCACTAAACATGCAGTGCGTTGTAAAATGATAAGGTGACAACCTCCTCTGATAAGCATTTTAACACATTTAGTAAGGATTGTATGAAAGCGATCATTACACAATCTTTACCATGGTCACCATGTGACTATGTAGAAAATTGTCTGCGATTACGTCATCATTTGTCACATGACCATAGCTAAAATATCAAAATGGTTATCAGATATCAACTCCGCGACCTGACACCACTAATGCTATTCCGCTTACTTTGGATTTTTTTTATGAATTTAGGTTAGTATTTTAATTTTATGTAGGCTGTTTAAAGCTATGAAATTTTAGAAAGTGATGGTAAGAACAAACGCTATACTGTAACCCTATTGAAAACGCAATGGTGGAGTCCATTTTGATTGTTTTAACGGCAGAGTGATATGCCAAAGAATACATTTTATTCTACCGCAGTATAATGCTGAGCAAACATTACTGTTTATTCACTAAAAGAAATATTGAATAAGAGCAATAAGCTTGTCTTTATAAAGGTTTGTGTGACGCTTATTGAATTCTTTTTCAAGAAAGTAATAACGACCAAAATATATTAATCCAAGAGTTGTCATAAGTTTGGCACAATATTGTGTTACGTGATCTACAACGGCAGTAAAACAGGATGTTAAACCTTTGGAGATGTTTGTAGTGGTGGTGCAGATACTAGAAATAGTAATGAAGTATGCTTTACTAGGCTGTTTTTGTAAATTAGGAATCCAGTACATAGATGGAAGTTTGTTTTACTCTTCATCCACTCCAGCTTTAATAGTGCTTCATTGAGTTTTATATCCGCACACAATTTTGGAAAGGTTTATTATCATAACCCTGATTTACTTTTAAGTATTCTTCTGCTACAAGGTCTGTCACAACTGTGAATTCTATGGTGACTATATGTACAGAATTTTTAAGATCATTGGTCATTATCACATTCATACAATCTGTATTAAACTTGTTAAAAAACATAACAAAATAGGTTATGACTCTATCATTCTGCAACGCACTGCATGTTTAGTTGTTGACCTATTTACAGTTCGCCACAATGCTTTACAACTAATGTTGCGATGACCCGATTGTGAACCCTTTGATGACTTCTTCTCGCAAGCATTTATCACGATATCTAGTATAGAAGGCAAGAGAAAATATAGTTATAGTATATGTATATAGTAAAGGGCCTTCTTCGTCTCTCTATCTCTATTCTTCTATACTATATATCGTAATGAATGCATGTGCTTCTATCAAAATAGGGCAAGGGTTGGTAACGCCTATTTTTTTATTTTAAAATTTTCTTATCGTCATCATTCTTTTGTTGTCCTTGCTTCTGACAAGTATTTGCTTTGTGACTTTCTAGGCATTTTATTTTCATATATACATGATCATTTTGTGTTATACTTATATCGCCTGTTAATACTGTCTAGTTTGTAAGAGGATATAGCCTGGCTGGTCGCATTTTATTGGAATGAAACTAGGGTAAGAGTGAGGTTTGGTGCAGTCTAGAACCTGGTTTCAACCCAAGTGGCCTTTATGTCACTGACCATTCCAAGGAAGTACCCATATTGTCATTAACCGTTCCAAGGAGGTACCCATATTTCCAACCGTTTGAATTTGCCATTTCGCATACTTTTCCTTTTTCTATCCTTGTGATTGTTTTTTGCTTCAAATACGTGTTTTTGGTTGACTGACTGTGTTCTGTGAATGTTATATTTTCTTCTCGACTTTTATACCATAATTTGTTTCTGACTCGAAATAGGATATGGATCAAATTTAGTGATAATTATAGTTTTAAACTGTAAACATGACTCTTTTACACTATTTAATATATTGGGTCTCAGAAAAATACAATCATCTGACTGTGACAAAAATAGTGAAACAATTTGGAAATTTACAATTTGACAAACGAAAATTTTGTAGTAACTACTATTCTATTTTCAAGGTAAATTAAAGATCCCTAACTGTATTAAGGAACCTAAAAGCAACCAACGGATTCTAAATATCCGCCAGTATGTTAATGTCATTAAGACTTCACACTAAACGATATGGTTTAAACCCTATACAATTAAAGATAGTTGTTGCAATAATCATATTTCTAAGTAAATTAAGGGCCATACAAGGTACCTCTATTCCAAAATGGCAAAACAATTTGATGTATCATAAACATTCTTAACATTTACTGGTATCCTATTTGTATATAACATTTCCACTCAAAATGTTGTTTAATTTTCAACAAAACTTGATTAAATAACATACATTCAACACAAAAATGTATTTTCGTAGATAATCAGGGGCCATAGCTCTATTTAGAAAAGGCAAACTTACACATTGATCGTAAGGAAGAGATGTCTGTTTGATATAAGGCTTCAAGGACTATCACAACCTGATTTCTATGGTGATGTGATTTATAAACTTCGTAAGATTCTTGGTCATGATTACTTTCATACTATCTTTGTTAAACTTGTTAAAAAGTTTATCAAAAGAGGTTATGACCCTATCATTTTGCAACGTACTGCATGATTGGTGGTGGACCCTTTTACAGTTCGCCACTATGCTTTCCTCTTTACTTGTATGATGACCGGACAGGCTGTGGACCCTAAGATGACGCCTAGCTAAAACCCATTGGGACGGTGGCGTTTGATTTTTGTCCATGATCTTTCTTGTCGTGCCCTTAATGATTTATTCTCTTACTGCTCTGGCTTTTGCCAAGTCATTGAGTACCTTCATTGTGGCTTTCTAGGCTATTGTGTTTTTGTATTATATTTACACGAGCATATTTGTGTTTTACTTATATTGCCTATTGATGCTGCCTTGTTGGTTAGAGATTAGATCATGGCGGGGATTTCTTTATTTACACTGTCCTGTTTTAACGGGATGACAGTAGGGTAAGTGTGAGGTTTGGTGCACCCTATAACCGGTTTAAACCCGAAGTGGGCTTCTTTGCCACTGACCGTTCCAAGGCGGTAGCCCTATTGTCAACCCTTTTGTGTTTGTGATGTCGTTTGCATTTATTATTGCTTTTGCCTTCTTGTTTGTCTGTTTGCGTGTATGTTTCTGTGTTTTGTGGTTGACTGTCCTCCTTGAATGCTACTTTCCCTGTCCGATCTTTTTTATATTTCTTACGATGTTTACGAAGTTTATGGTAACGTTAGCCCTGATGGAGTAGCTTTTTAGTTATACAAAGATTACGCATATTAAAGTTCTCAACTCGAGTACAAGCTCTTAAAAAACGAATAAGTTCAGACACATAGACCCAATAAGAAGTTGCTCGGGGAGTATCCCCATTTAAATGGGGATAATTAGCAATATCAAAATTAAAATCATCTCTCTTGTCAAACCGAGACTGCAATATTTTTTGTATTTAACGTGTTCGAAGATTTCCAAATTTCTACTTTCATACATTTTTTTTTTGGCAATCAAATGTAAAAATAATAGTTTTCATATAATTCTTAACGTTATATGCAACCTACAGATATTTTGTATTCCTGCAAAGGTGTTATGTGTGTGCTCTGGGAGAGTACTTGTAACCGGAACTTTACAATATATATCGTCAGCAATGGATTTATCATTACAGTAAATGCCAACAAGTCGAACATGAACAATGATACAGTCAACCTCAATGCGCATATAAAAGACAAATTAAATAGAATATTACATGTATGTATACTGACAACGAAACACAGTAGATTAAATGGGTGTTACATTGTATTGCTAAATAATTTTATAATAATAAGCATTCATCTTGAAATTGAAGGATATAACAACTGCAAACACTGATTGTCTAAAGATTCCTAAACATAGTGCATAGTGTTCAATTGAAGTCACAGGGATAGAAAACAAAAGTCACACATCCTTATACCGGGTATGTACAAACGTTTAACCGTTCCTAGGAAATCATACCGAAATCACCTTATCCAGCAAGATAACTCCACCTGAATGTGGCCTGACGAACGTAAATTTAATGTACTTCTACATAAATGAGATTGCATTAGCAATATATACATACGTTTTCCTGTATTAATAAGAGCCTTAGGCAGTATTATCCGTCCTCCAAAATCATTCTGTTCTGGAGGATTTGGAGGGGGGTGGTCTAAGTAGACTAGTCGATGATGGTGTCTTAGGGCTGTGGGTTCGAATCCGTTTGAAAGTCGTTAGTACAAAATATCCGCACACGCACACACACACACACACACATTCATCATATTACTGCAGTTTTTCATGAATTCTATATTTTTTTTATAAAAATAACTTCAGCTTATAATCCGCTTACCGTCTATGTCACATCTAGAGTGAAGACGTGTATCCGATAATGTGTTACACTCTCACTAATGGTATACGTCTAGACTGCGCTTTCTGTTTCTAATTCCCTGTAATATGTTGTGTTACATTACGTTGTCCCGCCTTAATTCCATTAAGCGATGGGAAAGCTTATATTAGCAGGATTAAATAACGGATATTTCGACAATAAAACATGTTTAACAAGAAAAGGTATAACACATATATTATACCATGGGAAGTACGGACTGCATGTAGATGTTCTGGATCCGGGATCGTTTTGATAGTGAAGGTCACCGGCACCTTGACCTTTAAATGAATAAGGATAAGGGTCATGTACTGGTCATGAGCAACCATTCATCCTTTCAAGTTGGAGGACCTAGATCCATCAAGTTTGTAGTTGTTAATAGGACATCGTATTGATAGTGAAGGGCACCGCAACCTTGACCTCCGATCTAGTGACCGGAAAATAACAAGAGGTCAATGACCTTGAAACTCTACTGATTGATTTTGATTTCAGGAAGTAGTCGATACAAACTTGCTTTTTGAAATATAATTTTAGCCGTAGCGGCCATCTTGAATTTCCGGCCGACCTGAAATTTTGCTTGGATCAATTAGACATCAAGAGCAGCTTTCCTGTGAAGTCTCATGGAAATCCGTCAAATAGTTTCAGAGGAGTAGTCGCTACAAGTTTTCATTATATAATTCTATGTAAACAAAGATGGCCGCTGACAGCCATGTTTAACATTGAATCAAAATGATGTTCGACTCCTATAACCATCATGCCATGCTGATCATTTTAGAAAAAGTCCCATAGCAATATCTTTTATAGTTTTCAAGAAGAAGTCGCTACAAACTTATTTTTTAAAAATCTATTTTTAGCCATGGCGGCCATCTTGAATTTCCGGCCGACCTGAAATTTTGCTAAGATCATTTAGACATGAAGAGCAACATTCATGTGAAGTTTTATGAAAAGCCATCAAGTAGTTTCAGAGGAGTAGTCGCTACAAGTTTTCATGATATAACTCTATGTAAACAAAGATGGCCTCTGGCAGCCATGTTTAACGTCGAATCAAAATATTGTTCGACTCGAATAACCATCATGTCATGCTGATCATTTTAGAAAAAGTCACATATCAATATCACTTATAGTTTTCAAGAAGTAGTCGCTACAAACTTATGTTTTTTAAATCTATTTTTGACTGTGGCGGCCATCTTGAATATCTGGCCGATCTGAAATTTTGCTAGTATCAATTAGACATGAAGAGCAACATTCCTGTGAAGTTTCATGGAAATCCGTTAAGTAGTTTCAGCGGAGTAGTGGCTACAAGTTTTCATTATATAACTCTATGTAAACAAAGATGGCTACTGACAGCTATGTTTAACATCAAATTAGAACGATTTTTGACAAGGACCAACATCATGTCATGCTGTATCATTTTTAGGAAAAGTCCCATATGAATATCACTTATAGTTTTCAAGAAGTAGTCGCTACAAACTTGTATTTTGAAAATCTTTTTTTAGCCATGGCGGCCATCTTGTATTTCCGGCCGACCTGAAATTTTGCTAGAATCAATTAGACATGAAGAGCAACATTCGTGTGAAGTTTCATGAAAATCCGTCAAGTATCAAGTACTTTCAGAGGAGTAGTCGCTACAAATAAAAGTTTACAGGCAGACAGACACGCCGCACCACGGCATAAGCTCTGCTGATCTCTGATCAGTGGAGCTAAGAACAGGTTATCTACTGGTCATGACCAACCATCCTTTCAAGGTTGAGGACCGTAGGACCAACCGTTGTGTAGTTATTGATCGGACATCTTTAGATACCGAATGTGACCGCGACCTTGAACTTTGATGTAGTGACCCCGAAATGAACAGGTGTCATCTAGTTGTAATGGTAAAGCGTTCTTCCAAGTTTGGGGGCCCTAGGTCCAACCATTCTGTAGTTATTGATCGGACATCGTTTCGATAGTTAATGTCAACACGACCTTGACCTTTGACCTAGTGACCCCAAAATCAATAAGGGCCATCGACTGGTCATGAGCAACCATCCCTCTAAGTTTGGGTACCCTTCTGCCAACCATTCTGTAGTTATTGATCGGACACCGTTTGGATAGTCAATGTTAGCCCGGATGTGACCTTTGACCTGGTGACACCAAAATCAATAGGGGTCAAAATGAACATGGCGCTCCGACCACACTTTGTTGTGGGGAGCAATAATCTATTAATTGAAGGGCACTGGCTTAGTCGTTGCTGGGGTGATTTACGGAAGAATAACCGTGTGACAACCTGCTGTAAGGATGAGTATTACTACCAAGATATAACGGTCATGATTGAATAATCGGTAGGGAACCGAAGAAGTGAAGGGACACTACAAAATCTGAAATGAAGATTGCTGTGCATCCCTTTAAGTGGGGTGCATGAGATGTTGTAGATTTGGCGGAAAGTGACAAATGAGAATAGGTATTTTGTTGAAAAATATGTTTAATATACAAAAACAACATTACTGATGTGGAAAAAAACAATTGTATGTACAACTCAGTGTGTCAGGTCCCTGCCAAGACTTGAACTTGAATCTCTTTTCTCGAAAGAAAAGTGTGTTTCCTTACACTACAGAGATCGCCCAGACATCACAAAAAAGAGTGTACAAAACTAAGCGAAATTAATAAAGATGTAGATCAAAAGAATGTCAAACTAAAACTAGAAATTGTTATTGGACAAAAACGTATGGCTCCCCCACTCGCCCGAACAGACATAATTGACGACTCTAGGTCCAACCGTTCTCATTGATCTGAGATCGTTTTGATATTCAATATCCCTGTGACTGTATCTACAACCTGTATCAGTAATATTTATTGGTCAACCATCCTTCCAAGTTTGAGTATCCTAGGTCCAACCATTCTCTAGTTATTGATTGGACATTGTTTTGTTATTGATCGGGGATCGTTTTGATATCAATAGGGGTCATGTTCTGGTCATGACCAACCATCCTTCCAAGTTTGAGGACCCTAGGTCCAACCATTCTCTAGTTATTGATCAGACATCGTTTGATAGTCAATGTCACCGCGATCTTGACCTTTGACCTAGTGAACATCGATTTGATAGTCAATGTCACCATATGTTGACCATATGTTGACCTTTACCTAGTGACCCCAAAATCAATAGGGGTCATCTACTGGTCATGACCAACCATCCTTCCAAGTTTGAGGACCCTAGATCAGACATCGTTATAATAGTCAATGTCATCGCTAGCTTGACCTTTGACCTAGTGACCCCAAAATCAAAAGGGGTCATCTGCTGGTCATGACCAACCATCCTTACAAGTTTGAGAACCCTAGGTCCAACCATTCTCTAGTTATTGATCAGACATCGTTTGATAGTCAATGTCACCGCGATCTTGACCTTTGACCTAGTGAACATCGATTTGATAGTCAATGTCACCATATGTTGACCTTTACCTAGTGACCCCAAAATCAATAGGGGTCATCTACTGGTCATGACCAACCATCCTTCCAAGTTTGAGGACCCTAGGTCTAACCATTGTGTAGTTATTGATCGGATATCGTTTTGATAGTCAATGTCACTGCGACCTTGACCTTAAACCTAGTGACCCTAAAATCAATAGGGGTCATCTACTGGTCATGACCAACCATCCTTCCAAGTTTGAGGACCCTAGGTCCAACCATTGTGTAGTTATTGATCGGATATAGTTTTGATAGTCAATGTCACCGCGACCTTTGACCAAGTGACCCCAAAATCAATAGGGGTCATCTACTGGTCATGACCAACCATCCTTTCAAGTCTGAAGACCCTAGGTCAAACCATTCTCTAGTTATTAATCGGAATCTTTTTGATAGTCAATGTCACCGCGACCTTGACCTTTGACCTAGTGACCCCAAAATCAATAGGGGTCATCTAATAGTCATGATCAACCATCCTTCTAAATTTGAGGACAATAGGTCCAACCATTATCTAGTTATAGATCGGACATCGTTTGTGACACAGACAGACAGCACAAAATCAATATGGCTCCCCTCCACACTTTGTGTGGGGGAGCCATAACTATCACAGAAACTTATTAATACTCTTGCAAAGCATAACCCATGACTTCATGTATATGCGCAGTTCCACTTCATACTGATGCTTCTCACAATGTTTGGGGTATGACAGAGGTCATAGTGACCTTATTTTGGTATGCGACCTACCGCTATCCCAAGATGTATCAACATACCAAGTTTGGTATTTCTAAGTGTTATTGTATTGAAAATATGGTCCGGACAAGCATTTTCTATGACAGAGGTCACAGGTCAAGGTCACAATTACCTTATTCTGGTACGCGACACATCACCATCCCAAGATGTATCTAAATACCAAGTTTGCTATCTCTAAGACTTAGTGTTATAGTATCGAAAATACGGTCTGGACAAGCATTTTCTATGACAGAGGTCACAGGTCAAGGTCAGAGTGGCCTTATTTTGGTATGCGACACACAGCTATCCCAAGATGTATCCACATACCAAGTTTGGTATCTCTAAGTGTTATAGTATTGAAAATACGGTGCAGACAAGAGGTGAAAGTGTCTGTGGATGTTCTACTGGCTAAATGTGCAGGGGACTGTAACACATTTTCAACATTCATTCAACCGGCACATGGCAATGTTATAGGTCACTAGTTGTTGAATGCCAGCCAGGGTAGCAGGAGAACTAGTCTGTACAAAGTAAGTGTATTACAGGGTTCCCACAGTTTTTTGAAAACAAAATTCAAGGTCTTTTCCAGGTTTTCCCACTGTTTTCAAGGACAATTTATAAATACCAGTGTTTGTCCGACACCGTTGTTGCAAAAACGTTAAATTGTTCGCAGTACTAATATGTGACACCACACAAGATGTTAGTTTATTGTTTTTGACAAGTATTGACTTTAACCCGCTGTTTTTTAGGCTGTTCTCCCTCCTATGAAGGACATTTAGTGTTGACATTTAACTTGTTCTCAGACGACATGCTTTATCGATTCAAATGATTAGACGCTTGCATATACGACGGAACATTGTGAGTTTTATTTGAAAATACTCGGCTAAAATCGTCAACATATTTTATGAGTCAACCGGTGAGGTAACGAATTTGTACGACAGCGATCGAAAACAAAAGTACAATTTGGGGTTCATATTTCATTGATCAGAGCATTAACACATCTTTACGACTGTTCACGAATACCAATGGTTATTTTTAATGGGCTTACTAGGCCATTCGCCAAATCGCCATAGGCGAAAAGTAACCTGAACTGGCGAATGAAAACCGTAAGAAATACACACCAAATTCGCCAGACATCGGCGGTCTGGCGAATCCAAATTTCCGATCGATTTTGTCTAAAAGATCTCGGAAAATCCCGAATTCCAATTCACAAAGTCTTTCACTGTTTATAAGCCACTATCCCGCTGAGTGTTTTAGCTAATTAGTGACAATCAATTTAGATCGATAAACTAATTATGTCAGCGTTTAGTGAAAACCAGCGTTTATTGAAAACCAAATTGTCGGTGCGATAAGACTCCGCCCACTGTAACGCCTCTTGCTGTCAATCAACTGGTTTGTGTCCCCGCGCTCAACGTTATCTGTCATATAAAGTTGTGACATTATTCACAGATTTTAACTGCGTGATCGAGCCGGGTAAAACATCAAATAATGTGGCGCCCTCTAGCGGCCAAAATGGCTGATCAAAACAGAAAATTTGAAAATGTTTGCTTACGAATTAGCCAGAGATACTCAGCCCGTCTGTGTTTTTGAACTTTACAATCACTGATAAGTGTTAAAGGAACACATGGCAATCTTGAGTTTTCAAAAACTAGCAGCGCCCCGTTAGTTTTTATCATTAATGTTAATTATAAGAATTGTATTAAGCCATTTGTTTTTGCATATTATTATTTTTTATCTTATTGCACCAGTAATATATTAAAAAACTTATAGTATAATAAGACGAAATAGTGAATACTTAAAATTTGATTTATTTAAATGTAACCAGGGTAAAAGTAAAAATGATACTGGATATATAAATTGTGACACCCATTTCAATTACTGCAAGATTGCCATGTGTCCCTTTAAGTGCCTACTAATTAGTTGTACACATGGTAGCGTAAACTGGAACAATGGCAAGTGTGAACCGGTGTTTAATCGGCTGTTTCTGAATTGGGTTCATTTTATGGTTGATTGTTCAATCAACATGAAACAATACAAAAGGTGCGATTACTCAAAATAATGGTGTATGTATTATTTCTGAATTTGCAGCACGGTCTTTCTAGATTCTTTGGAACTCGTGTTAGTTGAACTTGTATATGCCTCAGTTTAGCCTTACATTTTCTAAATATATTGCTATTTATTTTATTTCTCCGCATGTTAGCATATTGAAATGCATTTAATGAAAATACTAAATGGTGAAAAGAGTCTGCATTTTTGTATTTTCTCATTATATATGCATGCATTCATTCTGTCCTTGTTTAAATATCAGTCTTTACACTTTTTAAAAATTAAAATTACATTAAATTAAATACAATTTTTACAAAGTTCTGAATTTTTTCCCGGTATGGGAAGCATGATATTGTGTCCTTTAATGGGGCATAACACCGCCAAAAGTCATTCAACTGGAACACAACAATGACATGCACAACTACACATGGCACTAATCATCCCTGCCATTGTATCAGGAGAACAGAAATGTGACAAAGTTTGTGTATTAAAACTTTAAAGAACTCATTAACCAGTACACAACAATGGCAATGCAACTAGGCTTGGTATAGTTCTATGACATAACACGTCACAGAACAGCTACAGATAAGCAACGTATTTGCATAAATTCCCAGTTAAAACTCCCTAAATTAGGCTAAATACACAATTAAATTACTTTATCGGTGCGTACCAATTATTTTCAACAAATTAATTACACAAAATAACCGTTTTTGTCAGCATATCATATTTTATCTATTACCGTGAAGACGGCCAATATCAAATGGAATGCATCGCCGTTTCCAGTCAATTCTCAAATAAGCGAGCCATTGAGATTGGCTAAATGTGACTGGTTATCAAGTTTATTATTTTTCACTCGAAAGTAAATCCTTCAGGAACAAAATTGTTGTATTCAGTGACAGTCTAGTCTATTTTTAATTATTCGGCATCACCGAAGCACTCAACTTTCTCTGTATGTCAACATGGCTAAAAGAGGCCCAGGTGTTTGAACTCAGTGCAAGAATATTCATTATCGCTAAATATTAATAACTAACTCAGAACACAATAATAACTAACGTTGCGACGTTGAGTCGTGACGTCAATAAAGTGTTGCCGACGTCAACATCATCCGCCAATAACGTTCAATAAAGCGAATATTTGTTTGCAAAAACGTAATTTAAAATGTAATAAATAGATTATTTAACTGCTGGGATCGACTATGGGTAATCCTTTACTTCATGGTAGACGTGCTTTGTTTTTTTTACTCACACGCATGCGCCCGTTCGTGAAAAAAACTACACGCCTACCTCTTGTGAAAGATTTCCCTATAATCGATCCCAGCAGTTAAATAATCTCTATATAATTCATATAGGGCCCTGGTTTTGTATCACTGCTTAACATAGAAGTTCAGAGAGATATTGCACAGTGTATAGTTCTCCCTGTACACTGGACAGACTACTTTACATCCCTCCGAAGGATGACCTATATTCACAGTACCATGCCGAAGTAAGATACTGCGGGAGTTTGTTTGAAAAATCCGGGATGTGACCCCACTGGAAATCATACACGTGATTTCTGGGACTCGAGTCAAGTATGCTTAACACTTGGCGACCGCAGGGTTAAGTTTCCAAAATTATATGGAAACAAAAGAGCACAAGATGTTTCGAAAGATAAACATTCAAGAAAAATATGTCTGGAGGTCTCCTGAAACATGAGTCATACACAAATATCCTAGACACATTCGGTATACACAGGGTCTGAATGACACGGACTACCACAACAGCCATGATTCTCACGTCTCCGTCTAGGTATTTTTTTCTTCTTTTTAGTTTAGATACTACAAATGACCAAATATGCAAACGACGACTAGAAACGTCAGGGAATGTTTATGCACACACAACCTTCCAATTGTTCACTCGAATTTTTAAACACGCAGAATGAATAACAAATACGTAGTCTAGATCATCTGCGACGCTTGCTTGTTTACAAAATTATCAGGCGTCGAACATGATCAAGACTAATTTCATGTAGATCAATCCGTGACAACACAAAACATTCATAAACTAAACATGTGTGCTAACTTTATTGACACGTATGACAGTGGAGAGTGTAAACTTGCACATATTCTACTTACGATAAATTGTTTCGCTCTCACTGGAGCACTCTTGCTGGACAGAAGAAAACAAAATTGAGGAATGGCCGAATCAAAACGGAAATGGATTGCTATGACGTCAGGCTGTTCCAGTAACACATTACTTTCATGAAACGCCTCCCGATATTTCGCGAAATACATGCTACTCCTGCAGTTGAAGACGCAGTATGCAAACTTCCCTAAAATACCACCTGCATATCCCACACTTTTCAAAATTGACTGCACGGACTACTGTCAGAAATGTTATTACATAATGCATTCCTTTCTGCATGTTGAGTTTGCTACCATAGAAACAGCAAGCGTGTGGCACTTCATTCAGAGGGTTACCGTAAAGCATATTTACATATGCAGTAGCTGCCACGCGGATTACGACTTTTTCGCAGCCTGTGACTGTAAAAATCGCCGCGATTGCAAAATCCAGTCTCGAAAGAAAGAAATCACCGCGATTCTCCGTGATAGATACGTGGGGGAACACGGGGGAAATTAGAGCACGGATCAATGAAAAATGTAATAAAAATGATAAATACAATGAACAATTTTGGAAGCAATACGTATTTCAAACTTTTAATGCATTTAATAACGTGTTTTTTTCGTTTTTGTTGTCCAAAAGTCGCATTTCTCTTCACCGGACATAAATTGGCTACCCACAACCCTTTGCGATGTGTGTACCTATTAACAAGGCGGCACTAATAACGGGTTTATGACCCGGAATTCTTTACAATTTTTTTTGATTATTTCTGACTAAAGAACCCATCGATGTATTAATAACCAACAGCAGAATAGTAAAATATGTGAAAATAACGATTAATTAAAAATATAATTCTAATTTCCAGTATAATTATATACATAATTTTATGTTTAATCACCGCAAACAGTACAGGAGCAGACAAGGCATTTCACGTGCCTGAACCGCATAACTCAAACATAAATAATTGGGGTTGGAGGCAACGTAGTTCCCATTTTGCAAGCACGTGCAGATGCGCGGATTTTATAGTACTCTTTTTAGAAACACTAGTTTAAAGCTTATACTAGATGGCAAAGAAAACAAATCATATCAGAAGTCAGTTATTATGTCGGAGATTCATCAAACAATCGTGTTGACAGGTTTTATTGAGATATCATAGTCGGAAATCGCGGTACAAATGCGAAGATCGAAAAAAACTAGTTTTTGTTTTCTTCGAAATTGCCAATGTTTCAAAACGGGTACAAAAAGTGTATATTCTTAAATATTGTTGAAATTGCCAGGAGTCGAAGATCATTTCCTGTTCTACCTTTTTTGAAAATTTCTTATTTTTTCGTGAATATACATTTTGCGTGCCCGTTTTGAAAGTTGGTACCTGCATTTCACTCTTTCAGAGGCTATTCAAAATGGCGGCGACACAGAAAAACACCATGCCTAGGGCCAGTCAGTCGCACGCCATAAACCCTCACTTCTCCCTGGTGAAGTTCGCACTGTCACTAAAACTAAATTGTGAATTGAATTGAACTGTTGTATTTCCATTGCCACAGTCCAAACTATGTGCTAAAAATAGCTCACACACACGGTGTACACGTATTCAAAGGTCAAATTATGCAGATGCATGCGTACTGAGTTACACACATAGACATTTGTACAGGAGTGGAATTAAGTCGTTAGACCTTTATCGAAACACTTCAAACAGTGATCGTATATAATTCCAAGTTTTACATGACTGACTTGAGTGAGTGCGTAATTTACACTAGATCTATCATCTATGTCGGAGAATTAATATTGAAAGTGAAACACACCAAGCGAATGAAATGGGTCATGGCATGGATTGTCTGATTGTCTGTAGCCTGTGTATGGATTTGTGTAAGTAAATACACTTTTAATTACTGTAGTGTAGGACAAGTGTTTAACATTGAAACATATGAAATGGTGGTGGTTCATATATATTATTATTAACTTAATTCTGATAATTTTTAGAACACATGAGTGATGAATGATTGATGAAAATGAATTATGCCACAGTCTTACATTTTGGACAGTATCCAGAAAGCGCCACATTCAATTCCAGTTCAGTTGTGTTTTAAGAAAACTATTATGGAAAGCTGGCATTGATAGCATTAAGAAAGTTGAACATAGTTATTAATATTAAAATTAAATGGAACAATATGTTATTTTTCAGGTTACCACAGCCTGTTTTCACAAAGTCATATCCCAGTCTCACAGTAATCTGTATAACTACATCAAGAGCATTGTGTAAGCCAGTGTGTAGGTAAGCACAGTTTTAAAAAATCTATGAATTTATCAATGTATATATGTGGCATTGTGGACCTGCACTTAGTCTCAGACTTCTTATACTAAAAATAAAAAATTAATAAATGGTGTTTTACAGCACATCGACACATAAATAGGTCATATTGTCCATAGTACGGATGTAAAATGAATCGAACAAGATAAAAACATCCTTGTATTACATCTAAAATGTTAAACTTAACCAAGACCCTGACTTAACATAATGTGCTGGCATTGACCCAGCGATAGCATGGCGGACGATAGCACCATAAAGAACCATAGAAATATATTCATTAGTAAGAATAAGGCAGGTTCTCAAATTCCTATTATATGTGTCTCCTTCCCATCTCTCAAGGGCGGCTCTAAATGACATATAATGTGTTGTTGATCCAACTTAGGCCAGAGTTATTTTGGTGTTTTTTTTCTTTTCTTAGACCCTCCGAACCAGTTTTTGTAAGGTTGTTTTTTTAAACAAAAAATTGGTAAGAAAAGTAACCGGTGATACCCATATGTTGGTCCTGCATTTGAAACCACCAGTGATCATGTTTAAAAATTGAAGTAAAATTAGAAGTTATATAGTTTTTTTCTGGTCATTGTTCCCACCATGTTCTGTTCAATTTATATTCTTATAAAAAAAGTTCTATTGTCACTTTTTATTCATCTATTTCAACTCATCAACTTCTTACCTATTTAAGTTGAAAGAAAAATATGTATGGTTAAACAGAATCTGTATCATTTTTATTTTCAGAGTCCCTGATGTCCTGAGACGCTGGGAAACTGTACTGAAGTCACAAAATACGGGAGGATTTTATTGAAACGAGTGTATAGTCACATATATATTATAATAAATTTTTTTTACAACATTATCAACCGAATCAGAAATACTTAAACGAACAAGAATAGAATAATGCGACGGTGTACAATATTATCACTATTTTTTTTGAATCATGAATACCTCTTACGGACAGTACTAGCATCAACTTCAAGAAAAATATGTCTAGTAACATTTGTGACTTGAGGGAAGGTTATTTGGACCCACTAATTTCGAAATTCCCAGGATCACCAGTTCAGCAAAATCATATCAACATACATGTCTGACTGTTGAAAGAGGTGTATCGATGGCGACTTTAACTGACAGTTCATTGGAGTGGCTCAAAATAAGGGCTAATACGAAAATATAAATGTGTTTCTGTTAATCTGACCGACCATGCCCAATTTCTATATTGGATTAAAATGATGTTTTCTGAATTTTATTGGATTATAAAGTTTGTGGAATGACAGATGGCAGGAGGTGTATATTACTGGTTCTACCCAGAAAAGTGGGTGGTCTGTCTCTGCAAAAAAACAAACAAACAGATACATGTATGTTTATAACCCCACATATGTTGAAAATGACTTGCACCATATAAACAATTCAGGCGGAGAGGTGTTCATATTAAAGGGACATGCAGCATTCTTCTTTTTTTTAAACGCCAAAATGTTATAATTTAAATATATGCAAGCGTGTGTAAAATCAATTCTTGATTAACCAATCGAGGTGCAAATTTTAATGCTTGATAAATACTTGATAAATGCTGTGTGTCCCTTTAATAAATAAAAACAATTATTGTATGATGCAATTTTTTTATGTAATTCCCTTTATATTGGGATGTTTTGATGTAAATATTTGAAATAAAATGTTTTAAATCAAATAAATAATTCATTTTGATATCTGACTTGTTACATATTTTTTACTTAGTCATGAAAGATAATATTTAAGGCCTTAATATGTACCTTAAATGTTTATTGTTTACCATCGAATGGTGAGGCGGCATATGGTGTTAGTTATCTGTGCGTCTATAATCTTCCACAGTTTTTAACCAATCTTTTGCGAAACTTTACATGATCTTTATCTATAGCATATCGATTTTGCATCAAAATAAAATTTATTTATGAATATATATTCTTGCATTGTACAATTTTCCAAGGATTGTTTTCAGTGCGGTCATTCAAGTCCCATGGACATATTGAGTAATGGAGATGTTCGGTTGCCTTTTTTATATTTGTATACATTCTCATTTTCACCTCTCACCGCTGCGGGTTCAATTCCCACTGGGAGCTCAACTTGCAGGTGGGAAAGTGTCGATTCTTACAGATAGCAGAAAGTACACAGTACTGGTTCTACCCAGGAATTATGGCCTAAAATGTGCTATAATGACATAAAACACAATTCAGCTTTAACAAGAAAAGTCATAGTATACAACATATACTATGACGACGAGCGGCAATAAGAATGAAAATTGTAGAATATATTTCAAATATATTTTACAATTTTCATTCTTATTGCCGCTCGTCGTCATAGTAAATAATTTGTTTTAATTCATTGCATTGGAATTAGAGCATCATGTGTGGTTTGTTTGTGTAAAATTAATAGCGAGTTCTATTTGGTGTAGCAATGGCATGAAACAAAATGGAAAAGCAAAATAAAGATAGAAAGTTTTTTATTTGAAACTAAACGTCCAATTTAAGTGCTTTGCTATAACCAAGGAAGTGCTATATTCGCTATTTTTATATAAAGCAAAGACTGGAGGAGCTGGACAAAAAGGACCTTCATTAAAACCGACAATTCGCTATAGGTGATTTCGGCTATAAATATGTATTCTGGCTATATGTATTCTTTTGACTATAAATAATATTTTTAAAGCACAATTATATAAAAACACACTCTGAATATGTATGAATAATTACAATTTACATGCGGTAATAATATGATGAATGACTATCAAATGTACATATTTTTAAGTTCATGCTGTACAAAAACAACATTACTGATGTTGGAAAAAATATTTGTATGTACAACTCAGTGTGTCAGGTCCCTGCCAAGACTTGAACTTGAATCTCTTTTCTCGAAAGAAAAGCGTGTTTCCTTACACTACAGAGATCGCCCAGACATCACAAAAAGAGTGTACAAAACTAAGCGAAATTAATAATGATGTAGATCAAAAGAATGTCAAACTAAAACTAGAAATTGTTATTGTCCATGGGACAAAAACGTATGGCTCCCCCACTTGCCCGAACAGACATAATTGACGACTCTAGGTCCACCGTTCTCATTGATCTGAGATCGTTTTGATATTCAATATCCCTGTGACTGTATCTACTATCTGTATCAGACATTTACTGGTCAACCATCCTTCCAAGTTTGAGGACGGTCCCTAGGTCCAACCATTCTCTAGTTATTGATTGGACATTGTTTTGTTATTGATCGGGGATCGTTTTGATATCAATAGGGGTCATGTTCTGGTCATGACCAACCATCCTTCCAAGTTTGAGGACCCTAGGTCCAACCATTCTCTAGTTATTGATTGGACATCGTTGACCTTTGACCTAGTGACCCCAAAATCAATAGGGGTCATATACTGGTCATGACCAACCATCCTTACAAGTTTGAGAACTCTAGGTCCAACCATTCTCTAGTTATTGATCAGACATCGTTTGATAGTCAATGTCACCGCGACCTTGACCTTTGACCTAATGAACATCGATTTTATAGTCAATTTCACCGTGACCTTGATCTTTGACCTAGTGACCCCAAAATCAATACGGGTCATCTACTGGTCATGACCAACCATCCCTCCAAGTTTGAGGACGCTAGGTCCAACTATTGTGTAGTTGTTGATCGGATATCATTAAGATAGTCAATGTCATCGCGACCTTGACCTTTGACCTAGTGACCCAACAATCAATAGGGGTTATCTACTGGTCATGACCAACCATCCTTCCAAGTTTGAAGACCCTAGGTCTAACCATTCTCTAGTTATTGATCGGAATCGTTTTGATAGTCAATGTCACCGCGACCTTGACCTTTGACCTAGTGACCCCAAAATCAATAGGGGTCATCTAATGGTCATGATCAACCATCCTTCTAAGTTTGAGGACCCTAGGTCCAATCATTCTCTAGTTATTGATCGGACATCGTTTGTGACACAGTCAGCACAAAATCAATAAGGCTCCCCTCCACATTTTGTGTGGGGGAGCCATAACTATCACAGAAGGTTATTAATACCCTTGCAAACGCATACCCCATGACTTCATGTATATGCGCAGTTCCACTTCATACTGATGCTTCTCACAATGTTTGGGGTATGACAGAGGTCACAGTGACCTTATTTTGGTATGCGACACACCGCTATCCCAAGATGTATCAACATACCAAGTTTGGTATTTCTAAGTGTTATTGTATTGAAAATATGGTCCGGACAAGCATTTTCTATGACAGAGGTAACAGGTCAAGGTCACAATTACCTTATTCTGGTACGCGACACATCGCTATCCCAAGATGTATCTAAATACCAAGTTTGCTATCTCTAAGACTTAGTGTTATAGTATTGAAAATATGTTCTGGACAAGCATTTTCTATGACAGAGGTCACAGGTCAAAGTCACAGTGGCCTTATTTTGGTATGCGACACACAGCTATCCCAAGATGTATCCACATACCAAGTTTGGTATCTCTAAGTGTTATAGTATTGAAAATACGGTGCAGACAAGAGGTGAAAGAGTCTGTGGATGCTCTACTGGCTAAATGTGCAGGGGACCATAACACATTTTCAACATTCATGCAACCGGCACATGGCAATGATATAGGTCACTATTTGTTGAATGCCAGCCACAGTAGCAGGAGAACTAGTCTGTACAAAGTTAGTGTATTACAGGGTTCCCACAGTTTTTTGAGAACAAAACTATCCCAAGAGAGTTTTTTTCAGGTTTTCCCACTGCTTTCAACGACAATTTATACCAGTGTTTGTCCGACACCGTTGTTGCAAAAACGTTAAATTGTTCACAGTACTAATATGTGACACCACACAAGATGTTAGTTTATTTTTTTTGACAAGTATTGACTTTAACCCGCTGTTGTTTAGGCTGTTCTCCCTCCTATGAAGGAAATTTAGTGTTGACATTTAACTTGTTCTCAGACGACATGCTTTATCGATTCAAATTATTAGACGCTTGCATATACGACGGAGCATTTTGAGTTTTATTTGAAAATACTCGGCTAAAATTGTAACATATTTTATGAGTCAACCGGTGAGGTAACGAATTTGTACGACAGCGATCGAAAACAAAAGTACAATTTGGGGTTCACATTTCATTGATCAGAGCATTAACACATCTTTACGATCGTTCATGAATACCAATGGTTAATTTTTATGGGCTTACTAGGCCATTCACCAAATCGCCATAGGCGAAAAGTAACCTGAACTGGCGAATGAAACCCGTAAGAAATACACACCAAATTCGCCAGACATCGGCGGTCTGGCGAATCCAAATTTCCGACCGATTTTGTCTAAAAGATCTCGGAAAATCCCGAATTCTAATTTACAAAGTCTTTCACTGTTTATAGGCCACTATCCCGCTGAGTGTTTTAGCTAATTAGTGACAATCAATTTAGTTCGATAAACTAATTATGTCAGCGTTTATTGAAAACCACTGTCAAATTGTTGGTGCGATAAGACTCCGCCCACTGTTACGCCTCTTGCTGTCAATCAACTGGTTTGTGTCCCCGCGCTCAACATTATCTGTCATATAAAGTTGTGACATTATTCACAGATTTAACTGCGTGATCGAGCCAGGTAAAACATCAAATAATGTGGCGCCCTCTAGTGGCCAAAATGGTTGATCAAAACAGAAAATTTGAAAATGTTTGCTTACGAATTAGCCAGAGATACTCAGCCTGTCTGTGTTTTTGAACTTTACGATCACTGATAAGTGTTAAAGGAACACATGGCAATCTTGAGTTTTCAAAAACTAGCAGCATCCCGTTAGTTTTTCTACATAAATTGCATTTGTTCAATCATTAATGTTAATTATAAGAATTGTATTAGGCCATTTGTTTTTTTCTATTATTTTTTTTTTATATATTATTGCACCAGTAATTTATTAAAACTTATAGTATAATAAGACGAAATAGGAATACTTAAAATTTTATTTATTTAAATGTAACCAGGGTAAAAGTAAAAATGATACTGGATATATAAATTGTGACACCCATTTCAAATACTGCAAGATTGCCATGTGTCCTTTTAAGTGCCTACTAATTAGTTGTACACACGGTAGCGTAAACTGGAACAATGGCAAGTGTGAACCGGTGTTTAATCGACTGTTTCTAAATTGGGTACCAATTATGTTTAACAAATTAATTACGCAAAATAACCGTTTTTGTCAGCATATCATATTTTATCCATTACCGTGAAGATGGCCAATATCAAACGGAATGCATCGCCGTTTCCAGTCAATTCTCAAATAAGCGAGCCATTGAGATTGGCTAAATGTGACTGGTTATCAAGTTTATTTTTTTCACTCGAAAGTAAATCCTTCAGGAACAAAAATGTTGTATTCAGTCTATTTTTAATTATTCGGCATCACCGAAGCACTCAACTTTATCTGTACGTCAACATGGTTAAAAGAGGCGCAGGTGTTTGAACTCAGTGCAAGAATATTCATTATCGCTAAATATTAATAACTAACTCAGAACACAATAATAACTAACGTTGCGACGTTGAGTCGTGACGTCAATAAAGTGTTGCTGACGTCAACATCATCCGCCGACAACGTTCAATAAAGCGAATATTTGTTTGCAAAAACGTAATTTAATATGTAATAAATAGATTATTTAACTGCTGAGATCGACTATGGGTAATCCTTTACTTGATGGTAGACGTGCTTTGTTTTTTTTACTTACATGCGCTCGTTCGTGAAAAAAAATACACGCCTACCTCTTGTGAAGGATTTCCCTATAATCGATCCCAGCAGTTAAATTATCTCTATATAATTCATATAGGGCCCTGGTTTTGTATCACTGCTTAACACAGAAGTTCAGAGAGATATTGCACAGGGTATAGTTCTCCCTGTACACTGGACAGACTACTTTACATCCCTCCGAAGGATGACCTATATTCACAGTACCATGCCCAAGTAAGATACTGCGGGAGTTTGTTTGAAAAATCTGGGATGTGACCCCACTGGAAATCATACATGTGATTTCTGGGACTCGAGTCAAGTATGCTTAACACTTGGCGACCGCAGGGTTAAGTTTCCAAAATTATATGGCAACAAAAGAACACAAGATAAATATGTCTGGAAGTCTCCTGAAACATGAGTCATACACAAATATCCTAGACACACAGGGCTCCAGAAATTGGATAGCCCGACGCCCGGGGCTAGTCAAAATTGAAGTCGGGCTTGTAACAAATTCCATGCAGTTAGCCTGTCGGGCTAGTCCAAAAAAACAAAACAAAATAAATCCAACTGCCTAAATTACGCGATCTGTGTATAACAAACACGCGCCAGTCAGGCACCTGTAATAAAACATCCCCCACATGTTTCATAATCTGTTAATTGCACTCGCTAATTCAATTAGCATTCGCCGCGGGCATCGGCGATTTTCAACATCAAAACAAAACATGCTATAATTCCGTCCTCCAAGAACCTTAATTGACAGTCGGCATTATCCAATCAATTGATGTGTAGTATTTCAACTCAGGTCGATTAGCCAACGAAACCACTTTTTAAAAATACTACTGGTTGATCACATGTTCGTTACGTGGTCAGCTCAAAATGGCGGTACTGACTCAAACGATTACAAATAGGCCGATACAGAATCGCATTCAACACAATCACGCTGATTTGTCGGCGACTTTTGATGAATCAAGAGACCATGAATTTTTGATAATGGAAGCATGCTTTTATATGAAACTGTGAAAAGCGAAATATATCAATACTTACTTAGATAACATTAAGAAATTCCTGATTCAGGGGAAAGAACTCCCGCGAAGTGAAATTTGATTATGATACGCGGAAATATATGTAATACATTTGTGAGAAAAAATATCGATTTCTTTGTAAATAAATTTTAAACACAGTTATTTTCATATACAGTTAACAGTTTATATTTATTTTCCAATGTAGTTTGCCGGTTAACTTGAAAACTTGTATCACTGTATACAATTTGTGGGTGGGGTAGTGCTAAATTTTTTTTTAAAAAATCTGTCCTAAATTGTTCCATCTTACCATTGCTACGCTTTCACTTAATGACTACTGCCAACGCTACTTAAACGTACATCAATTGATTATGAGAAGATAGGAATTACTGATTTTTTTATTTTCTCAGTATTTAAAGAATTATAATGACTATCTGAATCCCGTTAAATCAGAATCAGCTTTAATATAATGAGATCATGATGTCGTCAGCTGGGTATAAGTAATAGATAGAGTCAGGTCTCAGTGAGCTGGTTCATTTAAATACATTTTAATAAAACGAGTTACGTAAACGTATTGCCAAACAAGATAAATGATAACTGACAAAGACAAAAACAAACAGACACATTATTTTTAAGGCAAGTAAAAAAACAGGGCTGGTGACAAAAAACCTCAGGGCTAGTGGGAAAAAAAACAGGGCTAGTGGATTTTCAGGACCCACTAGCCCTGGGCTAGTCCCCTAAAAAAATATTCTTGGAGCACTGACACATTCGGTATACACAGGGTCTGAATGACACTGACTACCACAACAGCCATGGTTCTCACGTCTCCGTCTAGGTATTCTTCTTTTAGTTTAGATACTACAGATTACCAAATATGCAAACGACGACTAGAATCGTCAGGGGATGTTTATGCTCACACAACCTTCCAATTGTTCACTCGATTTTTTAAACATGCAGAATGAATAACAAATACGTAGTCTAGATCATCTGCGACGCTTGCTTGTTTACAAAATTATCAGGCAGTAAATTTATAAAACATTTTGTAACATATTATTCGTTTGTATAAACACAAAAGTTCGTAGCTTAATAAGTGCAACCTTATGCTTTTATTTACCATCATCTAACCATCTAAACATAACGCTTTCTCTTTCATGGCTTTTGAAGTACTTTTATTTCCAAATAATAAATGGGTATTCTGCTATTTTGCCACAAGCTAATCAAGAGGTGGCGACAAACTATTTAATACATTATATCAGTCAACTTGTGACAAATATTGGCCAAATTATGGATCTGACACGAGTATGTATATAGAAATTAACCTGTCAAAATTAGAAGATAGTGCCCAGTCCTCCCCGACAATATAACACACAGGAGACGGTACTATTGCTTACACCGCCATTGCTTACCGGCATGCCATGCGCAACAAACACACAGATCACTCTTCAGCGACACCTGTCACACACCATCAAGCATGTGTTTTTTTTTTTGGGGGGGGGGGGGGGGGGGGGGGGGGGGGGGGCACGTCATTTTTCAACACATGTAGGGTTACATATCATGGACAATTTTCTGTGGTGGAGGCAGACCACGTACTTTGTCTGGGTACAACCAGTACAAGAAATCAGAGAGAATTATCCTTTTACATTTAAAGTGGAGTACGTGGCTCAGTGGTAGAGCACCGAACTTCAGATCAAAAAGGTTGTGGGTTCGATCCTCGCCGTGGCCATGTCATTTATCCTTGAGCAAGATAATTAATACACATTGCTTAATACTGGTTCTACCCAGGGAACCTGCACATAATCGTCGAAAGGGGGTGTTGCAGTATCGGTAGATACATAGATACATGTAGGATCCAAGTCATTCTTTGAAAAAGGAGTCGCGCTCGTGGTCACCTTGCATCAAATGGAAGTCGTGGCCATGTCATTTATCGTTGAGCAAGATAATTAATACACATTGCTTAATACTGGTTCTACCCAGGGAACCTGCACATAATCGTCGAAAGGGGGTGTTGCAGTATCGGTAGATACATAGATACATGTAGGATCCAAGTCATTCTTTGAAAAAGGAGTCGCGCTCGTGGTCACCTTGCATCAAATGGAAGTCACTGAACTTCACTATTGTTTCTCAATGGAAATATTCCATTCTATTCTGATAACAATTGTCCTGTCGCTATGAAGACACTAAAAATACGACACTTTTGTACCACTCTTCAACGCATATACACACAAATTCCAATTAAAACACATTATACTGTTACAGTTTAGCATATTACTTACAATACATGCGTTTAATACGACGATTCACTTCGCTGAATCGCTGAAACAAATTAACGCGCCAAACAGGAAGAAAATGGCGGTAAATGAAAACATCCGAGGGTTTCCCGTTTTTACTTTAGTATAGCTACTAACGGTTACTAAATGCGCAAACATCAACTACACATTTAAGGGGCATGTTTGTGGACACACTACCCTCCGACTTTTCACCCGTATATTTAATCATGGAAATTGATTGACAAACAAGTTATGTCATCAAGCGCAGTAAACTAGGTCACGCTATACAAACACGAAGTTGACAAACAATAACAAACCAGTCATCAACTGCGTCTGCACACTTTATTGATACGTACAACAGTCGACGGTGTCAACCCTCTCCACATTACAACACATATTTTACTTACGACAAAGTGTATACGCCTAATTGTACAACGTCAAAAGCTCTCTTTGATTTCATGTGTGAAAAAAAGATGGCCGCATCAGCATCAAAATAAATAAATATGAAACAGAGGCTATGACGTCAGGCTATTCCAACAATACATTACTTTCATCAAACGCCTCCCGAATATTGAGTTTTTGGACAGTGAGGTCTAAAGCAACTTTATTCTCAATATAAAACACACATATATCTATACAACACTTCCTTGGAATTTTATTAGAACAAAATGTATTTCACATCGACTCAAAACATTATACAGAAAGTGGAATTCACAATTTACTATCTCCATACACGAGGGGTACAGCAAATTCACGCTTCACTGTGCACTGTATGCAGTATATGGAATCTCGAATTAGGTCAAACTCCATCACAGTAGTAGAGCGTTCAATGGTTTCCATACACAGTAATAGTTATCTGAATTTCTATATTCATGAATAATAACGCTCTATGAAAATATAAAGTAAAAAAAATGGCCTTCTTTACTTTCCTTCGATGCTATCAGTATAAGTATTACGACAGTGTTTCTGTCTGATAAAAAAATCATCTTAGGTTTCAACTGACAAATGGTCTATATTTAAACTAATACAATTAAGATGGGGCCCTCAAACCCTTTCATGTGTGGGCGATATATTCCACGGTTGATTCATGATACTAGCATGGGACAGCTACAGTACATATGACAGTGCTGAGTGCAGTTGCGGATGAATTCATTTGAATATTTAACGGCTCATCAACACAGTACAGGTTATTTAGAGCCGCCCCAGAGAGAGGGGAAGGATACATAGGAATCCGGGAACCGTGCCCTGCTCTTATTATCGAATAGATTCCTATGGTTCTTTAACATGCTCGGATGATAGACCTATACGCGGGACCACCCGGTTTACGTCGCCATCCGACGGACGAGGCTAAGGGAAAGTGTCTTTCCCAAGAACACACCGACAAAACTCAGTGGCACCACCTCCGGTTACAAATCCGCTGCGCTACTGACTACGCCAAGTTGCGGATGACAATTAGACACTGGATAGTCTAGTCAAAAACACAGCAACAAATATATTATCTGAATATGTTTAAGAAAGTATGCTTGCAAGAGCTTTCAAAAACAGACTTTCATGATTTTAGTTGGGGTGGGATGGGGATGGGGCGCATCCTTTTAAATCTCAGCTCAGATGCCCTCCCCCTCCTTCTCTCCACCCCAACTCCCATCTTGAACAGTAGCGATTGTTACGTACACTTTCCACATATGAGAGGGTGCCCAATACTACCCGCTCCATCGAATACGCGCCTGCAGTTCTTGCGAGGTTAGTCGAGTCAAAATTACAGTTGTCAAACAATTCGTATTTTCGTGTACTTTTAATAAAGAAATAACACGCTTTTCGTGACATGCAGCAAAATTCATGTAATGTGTGAGCTAAAACAACAATTCAGGTATCTCCTCGTTTTTTTTTAACAAAAAACACACGGTTGTTGTCGTTTTAATCGTATTCTAAAAATGGCATCTTTTAGAGTTATCGCCCCTCGCTTCGACATTTTACAAGGCGGGTCTGCATTTATCACGCAGTAAAGCTTCTAAAAAAAAGTCGGTACAGCCGAAAATCTCGAAACTTAAAGCGGAAATGAAATTTCATGATCAAAAATTGTCACAATTTTCCAAATTATGTGTTTTAAAAAATTCAAAATGGCCGACAATTTTTTTTTTTTTGACGTTGCCGTAAGATGACGTACTACTTTTCGTTGTCAAGCGTGGTTGCGATATTTGAAAGATGTAGGAAAATATCAAGGCTTCTCCCCTACTGCAAAGTCGGTAATAGGAACCGCCATATAACTATCGTGACCCAGTATACATTATCCGGGCATTTGAATTTTCCGAAAACAGAAATAAAATTATCTTCTGCTTCGGGTTTTTAATAGTTATTGAATAACAATGCATTAAATTGACTGCACAATTGTACATTGATACTGAAGATAAATCGCGGCGATGGCCTGCGATTTCACACCGGGTAAAGCGGTGTGCAAATTAAAACAGATCACGGCGAATCGCGGTGATTGTGTCGCGGTGGAAAAAATGTATTATCCCCGCGATAAGCGAGCTGTCCGCGGATCGCGGGGACAAAATCAGTGTGTCCGCGGTGAGATAAAATCGCCGCGATGAGTGGGATTAGTCGTAATCCGCGTTGCAGCAACTGTACGTATACTAACTAAATGTTACCAGTGTGTGAAAGAAAACTCTGTAAAACCTAGAGCTGATGAGGTATTTTTAATCTATGGAAGTGTTTATTTTAAAACAAAGACAAAATCAAACAAACAAATCTTGCATTCGACAACTCAAAGTTCATTTACACTTTCACGAGTCTGACTCATTATCCGTTTGTGTAACATGTACAGCCACACAAAAAATTAAGGCTTCTAAGTGCAAGTTATGTATTTACTTGTAAATAGTAGTGTTACTGACTTGTTTTATAAATGATCACAACTGCGTATGTAAATTATTGTATTAAAGCAGTAAAACATATCAGATATATTTGTAAATCAATGTCTTATTGTGTAAGAAATATTTCATGTTGACATACACTTTGATAATTAATGTATGACACCTTTTCTATCAACATCATTCACAGCCTTATTATTGATGATTTCTAAAAGCACCGCATTTTAGCAATCAAAAGGCGTCGCATTTTAGAATACCAAAGAACCAGAAGTGAAACCGAATGATATCCCCTTTAATTTATAACACGAATTTATGATCATGTGTAAAATAAACACTGCCTTGTCTGTTGAAAAGTTGATTACATACCAGCAAATGTTACTTGTACTCATGGACATCTAAGTTTAAATTAACATTCGACGCGCAAAGCAGCCGTCAAAATTAGCACAATCCCGAGACTGGTAAAATGCCTGACAGGCCTGCCCAATATCCAAGAACACCCAGCAAATGTTACTTGTACTCATGGATATCTAAGTTTAAATTAACAGTCGAAGCGCAAAGCAGTCGACAAAATTAGCACAATCCCGACAATGCTAAAATGCCTGCCAGGCTTGCACAATATCCAAGAACACAAGCCCAACGGGCTTGTTGATTTGCTGCTCGTTTCGACGGAAAAAATTGGAATCCAGACGAGGAAACTCCATTAACCAATCGTCTGAGAAACGATTTACTAGGAAACAGAACAAAAAGGCAATTGTTCTTACATAGTTTATAAAACGATTAAATGCAGTAAATAGTCACAACTCTGTTTATTTAGCGAAATTGGAAAAATGCAAGAAAACACTTGCTTCGTTGTTATTTTGTTAACGGTTTCCGGGTTTCTTTCCAGCCAAAAGTATGTAGTTCACAGCACAAAAGCAAAATCTATCAGGCAAAGTCCTCGAAATTTAATGCTTGTGTCCAATGATTACCCATTTTCATTTTCTTTTATTGAATATTTTTGATTGCCACATGGCCGCATGGAATTCAAATTTTGGCCGTCCAAACCATTTTTTACTCGCCACGGCCGACTGCGAATTTGCCAAAGAGGCAAAACAACATGAACACATGAAATATATATATATAAGCAACACAATTGAATCACTTGCAACATACCGAAGTCAGGTGGCAGGTTTCAACAAGTTCTCGCTGGAGGGAACCGCTTTTTTCAACAAAATCAACAGGCTTCACCAACACTGCTAGGACTAGTACGAGTCCTGCTGAAAGGAGAGAATATTTGATATAATTAACAGCAGCCCAACATTCTCTGCTTTGGGTTATATTTCCAGTCTGACACACAATAAGTGGATAAAGGAAAATTCTAGTTCCCTGTCCAATTGCTGCTATTGCAGTGCACAAGACAAAATACGTACCTGTGCATATCCGAATACTTAGAATACCTTATATACAAGGTATGACAGCGGCCATTTTAGCCGGGGCGGAATTGCGTAATAATGTATTGGTACCCGATTGTACAACGTAACGCTGATTTGTGTAGGTACCACTGATTCCCTGCAATGACAGTTACGAATGAGGGTAAACAGTCTATGAATTATGGGATTATTACGTAATTCCGCCCCGGCTAAAATGGCCGCTGTCATACCTTGTATATATAATATAGTTTGTTGACAAAATTTTCGACTTTTTGGAGGAGGCTTTTCAGAACTTCTCAAGTAGTTTTTCGGATAGCTTGTGTCTTTGGTCAAACTAATTTACAGAGTTTTATTGATAGCCTCCCTGGCACCTATGCTTCCTAACTGACAAAATCGCCTGACGCGCATGCGTACTAACAAAAAACAACAACATCAGTTGGCCTAGATCACAAGTTTATACATCACATTTGTAAAATAATTCTTCATACACACACCAACAACATCAAACATTCCCCTAAACCGTCCAAGTATAACCAGATTTTCAAAACTGTACACACACATTCTGCATTTTCAAGTTTATCACGACTGACAGTCACTGAGTCAGTCGATCGCGACTGACCACGGCACAGGCAGTCGAGAGCGCTTGAGACAAAAATACATTTAACCAATACATCATCTCAAAACTCAAAACTCACAAATACACGTACCTACCTTTCGTCGCGAACTTTTGGACAACCGTTACTCACGAGCTCTAATGCAATTCGTTTAATATCCTCAATCGAAATGCTGACGATATTCAACTGTGCTGCAATAAAAATGGCGTCCTCAAAATGTCTCTAAAATTGTCTGCGCATGCGCGGTAAATATGACGTAGGCGTTAACACCAGATTTATATGTACATATTAGTATTCATCCAAGAGATAGCAACTTATGTAATACCAAATTCAACGTCCCGTTCATGAGTCTTTATCCACTACTGTCTTTCCGTACTAGAAAATCTATTTGTAGCTGTGACGGCCATCTTGAATTTCTGGCATATCTGAAATTTTGCTAGGATCAATTACACATCAAGAGCAACATTCCTGTAAAGTTTCATGACAATCCGTCAAGTAGTTTCAGAGGAGTAGTCGCTACAAGTTTTTACTATATAACTTTATGTAAACAAAGATGGCCGCTGGCAGCCATGTTTAACGTTGAATCAAAACGATTTTTGACAAGGATCAACATCATGTCATGCTGATCATTTTAGAAAAAGTCCCATATCAATATAACTTATAGTTTTCAAGAAGTATTCGCTGCAAATTTGTATTTTAAAACTCTATTTTTAGCTTTGGCGGCCATCTTGGATTTCACATCAACATGAATTTTTGCTAGGATCAACTAGACTTTCTACTGTTTCACGCAATGGCAGTCTACAATATTTGCCACTCAAACATAAATTAAATCTCTGAAGAGTAAGTAAGGATTGTTTCCTTTACTGTGTATAAGGAATTGTAATGAGTATGCAAGACGCAGTTCTAACATAATGAGAAAGCGAAATCCAATTCTTTGGGACTAGCCACACTTCCTTCTTGGGACTAGCCACTTCTGACAGGGTGACTAGTCCTGGACTAGTGCCTACAGAAACTATTTGTACAGACGTGCTTGTATGAACATGTGCAGGAGATATTTAGCATGGGGAGAAGTATATCTGCAGAATGGAAGTAGTTGCAAGGGTGTACATGTTGAAGTGTGTCACACGTGAGACAGGAATGATTTTGCTTCCATAAGTGTGTGCCATTCAATGTGAGCATGTGAACATGTGCAGGGGTTACCAGGATATGGGAAATTAATTTATTTCGGTCTTAATGTGAATAGGAGCCAACATCATGGTGCAGGATTTGCAATAGACACGTACACATGGTTTTTGACCGATGGAAATTCAATTTGGAACAATGAGGCCAAAAAAACAGGTAGGTGTGTTCCTTATTGCAAGCTCTTAAGAAGTAAGGTCGGTAGGTATGCAGTTTCCTTTTCTTTTTGCAGCAGCAAGATATTGTGAGGTTGTACATGTATTTATCTCTCACACCCCACACAAGTTGATGGTACAGCTAAAAGTTTGTCTATGATTCAGTTTACTGCAACATATTGTAATAACAACGGCGGAAAAAGGCCCCTAAAAAACACAGACAGTCGAGCCGATGTAGACACAGGTATTGTTTTTTGGCCTGAGAACGCACCTATTTTTCCACTGTGCTTGTATATCGCTCGTGTATGTTTCATTCCACGCAGCAAGCAAATGCACATTTACGAAAGAACAAGGGCTCCCTCCACAACAGTGTTTCACACTATACATGGCTGCCTTCATTGCCTCACGACCAATCTAATTCGCTGCAAACGGTGTAACTGCGTAATGTAATGCCTGTTATTGCCGATCATTGTGTTCTTAATGTAATGAGTGTGTTCTAACTGCATGAAGAGTTGTGCTGATGGAGACTATTATGTATGATGTGAGTGTTTCAACTGTTACATTTCTGGCTACTGGATTGTCATTGGTTAGCGGTTAATTAGTCATTTTTCCAGCGGACAGTACACCCTAAATAAAATCTGACCACCGTCACAGTATGCGCCGTGATGTTCTTTTATTTACACCGGCTGCAATTGCAGGCCATCTGCGATAGGCCATCTGCGATTTACCTTCAGTATCAATTTACACTTTTGCAGTCTATGTCATGCATTATTTGGCAATCACTATTAAACATTTGAAGCGGAAGACAATTTCATTCTTGTTCCTTGAAGATGCTTATGCCTGGATTATATATTCACCACTGTGATATGGCGTCTCCTATTACCGACTTCGCGGTGACAGAACATAAAGTTCAAGTAGTATTTCATATACTGGAAATTGAAGTTGTATTTGTTTATTATACTGAAAATGAGGATTATATTTCTAATAAATTTTCTTACATCCTTGCTCCTTTCCCCAGCAAACTTCACACACACAGTCAGACATTGCTGTCTTTTGAAACCACATTTTGCAATATATATACAAAATCTACGCTTGTGGGGAAGCAACGCGCCATTGCAGGTGACAACATGCGGTATGATCGCGGCGATTTGTGACTTCCATTGAGAAACGGCCGTGGCGATGGCAGACTGCATGTGGATTTGGATGGGAAATTATCGCAAAACTGGACAAATATAACCAAGGGTATGGTGTAGTAGGAAAGGAAAGCAGTTGCTAAACCACATCATGACCGTCAGTGTGACCTTCAACTGTTATTTCTGTAAGGACATGAGACAGTTCTTCGCTGTATTGTAGCGCTGATGGAGTAATATGACAGGACATAGAAGTTAAAGTCAGCTTCTTCTTTTGAGACGGACCAACAAAACGCTGACAAACTAATCCCATGTATCATAATAACCTTTGGGAATGTGGCAAATAAGTGACACACAACACCATTGGTACTACCAAGTGGAGTCATTTACAGCAACAGGTACTTATACAAAACTGCAACCAACACAATCAAAGATAACGTTGCAGCCTCCGTGTTTACATTTGACACTTACATTTTGTTGTTGGCTTGTGTCCCTTACATGTGTCGAATCACAGCTATGCCGGTTTCCGTAAAAGGCAATGTAGCGGGAACCTGTCAGACTGAAATGAAAGCAGGATAGGGAATGAACGTTGGCGTACATTGAACTATGTGAATGTTTCGGTTTCACATATACAGAAACGTGTTTGTTGGAGATAGCTGCTTAAGCTTGCATTCTTTGCAGTGCCTGGCTGCGGTAGCATGCAAAATGTAACACATGCAGACTTTCAGCACAGGATACACACAAACGTTGACACCTGCCGCTGACATACACATGTAAGTTCTATATCATGTGTGCAACAACCCAGCTGAACTGAAACACACAACCCCTGGAATGTCCTATGCAAATTCATTTCAGCACACGACCTTAAGCGAACGTTATATTTTACTATGATGTAGTCATGATGAGTATGTGCTGTACATCTCATGAACAAAACTAAGGAAATGCCTAGTATGTAGCCAACGTTGTTTCTACCAAATATCAAGTAATATTTTTACCCATATCGTCACCTTCAGAGTGTGCCGCACCTGTACATTTGGGTATGATGAAGGTGATGTCGCCATGATGAGTATGTCAAGCATGGGGATAGATATAGTAAGGCCCTGTACATGATGGTAAGGCCATGTCAACATTGTGGTAATCAGAATGTACTGCGAGTTTGATAAAGGGCTAACAAACGTGAGTGACAGATCTTCCACAACAAACATGAGTGACAGATCAAACCCTACTTACTCGACGCATGCGCACTCGCATACAACTAACAAAACAAACAATTATGTTCACAGGCGCCCCAACCTTTCTTCGCATTACTAAATTTACAACCGTCACAATAACAGAATATCACATCTACTTACCTTTCACCTAAACTCAAACAGCCGTGAATACTTCCTCAAACACGCCAAAAACAATGCCGGCTTCCTAAAAACAACAACATCAGTTGACCTAGATCACACGTTTATACATCACATTGGTACAATAATCCTTCATACACACCCCAACCACATCAAACATTCCCCTAAACCGTACAAGTATAACCAGATTTTCGAAAATGTACACACACATCCTGCATTTTCAAGTTCATCGCGAATAACAGTCAGCCGACCACTGACCACAGCACAGGAGTCGAGAGCTCTCGATAGCGCTTGAGACAAAAATACATTTAACCAATACATCATCTCCAAACTCACAATATATACACGTACCTACCTTTCGTTGCGAACTTTTGGACAACCGTTACTCTCCAGCTCTAATGCATTTCGTTTAATATCCGCAATCGAAATGCCAACGATATTCAACTGTGCTGCAATAAAAATGGCGTCCTCAAAATGTCTCTAAAATTGTCTGCGCATGCGGGGTAAACGTGACGTAGACATTAACACCAGATTTATACGTACATATTAGTATTCATCCAAGAGATAGCAACTTATGTAATACCAAATTCAACGTCCCGTTCATGAATCTTTATCCACTACTGTCTTTCCGTACTAGAAAACCGTTTTTACTGAGAAATGTGATAATCTGTTTAAAATGACATATTAATGTTTTCATTTTACAATATACAAACTGTTTAAGCCGAAATTAAGTTTTTATTTCATCCTCCAGCCAACTTCGTTTTTTCTTCTTGGAGAAGGGGATGGGTGGGGTACACAGACCACGTAATGATGGCTCTGAAAATTTCCTTTTAAAACTCAATAGGCAATTTAAAGACGACACAAAGCGTTCATAATATACTGAAAAATATAAAGTTTAGCAAACCCTTATGCACATCTAGCTTAAATTAATGTAATGTTATTTTATAAAAAAAGAGTTTGATAATGAATCTTTGGAAACGGCCGAGCACGACACATACGAAATATTGCAGTCTCGGTTTGACTGAGACTGTTCATGAGCGGTAGTGAAATATGCTAGCTACCGCTCACGCCCTCTTGCCCTGGGTTGAACAGAACTCAATATATTGTGGAGTATTTTAAATCATCGGCATGTTCGTCTTCTCTTACGTATTGAAATCCAATGTAAGTATAAGAGTTATCTCTCATTTAGGTAACATATACTATTTCACATATAAAATTACAAATAAGGTAATGAGCAAGATTAAACACTAGAAAATAACTGTTAAGGGTCCCAAGTTATAAAAACAGTTAACAAATCGACAATTTCCTTGCCATTATAAAGAGATGGGGAACCAAAGTTTACCATTTGTGAAATTACCTCCCTTTACATTGAAATAAAAGCGAAATTATAATTTCTGTAAAACATGTAGATTACCACATATTGCTATTGTTTTCGCATATTTCTTTTGAGACTTATTCCCTTAAATAACTGATATGTATGTAAGTTATATTGCCCATGACAGATTCTACACATATCCTAGAATCTAAACAACGGGATGTATATGTAATTTACTTGCTCAACTTATTTTTTATCAGTATATATGCTTTCGGTGTGTCCATGATGTTCGAATTTTATCAAATAAACTTGCAATCTCTCCACCTAGTAATATCTAGATTTCCTCTCTCCGAATTATTAAGTAATAGATAGAGTCTTGTCTCAGAGAGTTGGCTTATTTAAACATCAAGATGGACATAGACTATCGAGGTGTTTACATATTCAACGAGCTGAGACAGACTGTATCTATTTTGTAGCATGGTGTACTTAGTAACACTGTGAGGTCCGTTTTCTAAATTCCTCTATCTTGTAGTTGTAGTATGGTATAACCATGCACCTTAAGGTACTCTAAATTAAACAATTTAATGTTTTGCATGCATCAAAGGAAATGTCACCGACCATGCTACAATTATCAAATATCTGATGATGCACATAAAATGTGACACATGGCAATCTTCATTTTACAGGTTTTCTGTACGTCTACTCTGCTGAAGAATGTTACAAAGTAATAAGCAAGCTTGACATTTCCAGCATGAACACAATATTTGGCATTTGAAGTTAATAAGCTGTTTTGATGGATTAATATTAGAAGAGCAATGCGTAGTCAGTTCTAAGGTTATGCTATCTTTATTTCTGTGAGGATACATGTCTGTATCGGAGGGAGTGTACAATTATAGAGATCAAAACAGAAAGAACATTGGTAGATATTCTGTTACAATTCATACACGAATTAAACTTGTGCCAAAGGTGCAATATGAACACTGGAAAGGTTTGAGGAGTTACTTTTGATTTGCGGAAACGTAATCAATTTGGAAACAGATATTTTGATACAACACTAATTTGTCTGATTTTCCCGAGTTATCAGATCAACGTACATGAAGGGACCCTTTGGAAACAACAAGCACATCCAACAGAATAAAAAGCAGACTCGGATTTATTGAGTCTGTTCATGAGAAGTCAGGCAAGAAGTAACACCTCTCACGATTGCTAACACCGGCTTAAATAGAGTTTCTTACATGAGTGACAGTGTATTATTGATTTTAATGAACGCGTAGGCTCTATCGAGTATCCTATCTTTTTATTCAACGAGTTTAATAAAGTCAATAATACTCAGTCACGAAAGTAAGACTCTATTTATAACATGACACGCCAAAGACGTGACAGTTTCACTTTAATGCTGTCAATTTACCTTATATACGGCGGCAATTTGTGAGAGAAATTATGATGTCGTTTTGTGTTTTCATAACGTCAGCTACTTTATGGGGCTGTAACGCGTTCACCCTACAAATAATGCGACACCTTAAACTAAATTTAACGTTACTTAAATGCAGTTTATAAAGTAGGATGTCAAATAAGGATAAATATTTACGCTGTCTGAACATATCGTATGCTAAAATCACGGAACAATTGAGATTACATGTGTTACTGTACACAAACACCGTGATTCGACCCTCATTTGCATCTGTAATACACGAGAAATAAGTCCTGGCTTTATTACACTCCCAGAATCGATGTTATGTGATAAACGATATTCTACTTCAAAGCCATCTATACTGGGCTCGTTGAATCCCAGCGAACGCTAGTTTTAATTACAATAAATACGGGAGAGAGTGACAGATAAATCCGGAGAAGTTTATAGAATTTGTGAAGGTGAATGAGTTGATGAGATCTAAACCAACAATTCAAACACAAAATAATACAAACCAGGACCACCACAACCTGACTTTTATGGTGATGTGACTTACAAACTTCGTAATATCCTTTCATACATCTTTATCAAACATTTATCAAAAACGGTTCTTATCCTATCATTTTACAACGCAGTGCATGTTTAGTGGTGGACCCCTTTACGGTTCGCCACTATGCTTTCCTCTTTGATTGTGCGATGACAGAACAGATTGTGGACCCTATGATGACGTTTACCTAAATCCTTATAGGACGGTAGCGTTTGATGTTTGTCTTTAATCTGGTCAAAACATTTCTGCGACTAGGCATATCACAACCCTCATTTTATGGAGATGTGGTCTATAAACTTCGTAAGTTAAAGGGGTCTGACGGGTTTCCTGACCGCTTTACAAATTTAATCAGGAAGTTCGTCAGAAAAGGATATAACCCTTTGGTTTTACAGCGCACTGCATGTTTAGTGATTGACCCCTCTACAGTCAGTCATTACGCTTCACTTTTCACTTGACTTGTGTGATGACTGGACTACCTCTTGGGACTCTATGATTGTACCTACTGAAACCCTAACTAATGGAGGTGGGTGCATGAGCTTTCGTCCCTCGGGTTTTCTGGTCATATCCTAGATTGGTTTTCTCTTAAGCTGCAACTACTATGGTTGTTCAGTACGATTCTGGATACATCCTGAGATGTCTATTATTTTGTATGTGTATCTTTAGTTAGCTTCTCTGGATGTGGACTTTATTGTTAGAGAATTCGTTTTGATGGGATGTAGTTTTATTTACACTGCCTTATCTATTTTGGTGCTGAAGACAGGATAATAGCGAGGATTGTGCGCTTATAAAATCGATTCAAGCTAACCAGTAGGCCTTATTGCCTACTGACCGTTCCAAGTCGGTAACCCTGTCTTAACCACCCTTTCTGTTGTTTTTTGTCTCTTTCTTTGTAGTTTCTAGTCCTTGTTTGCAGTACAGTGCGGACCTACGATGCCATTGCGTTCGGACGCTGTGGTTTCTATAGGACCCTACATATTATTTTGTCGTACACGTAACGGTTTATTCTCTTGTTACTCTGGCTTCATCCAAGTCATTGAGTACTTTCTTTGTGACTTTCTAGGCTTTTTTATTTATTTGATATACATGATCTTTTATGTGTTTTATTTATATTGCCTATTAATGCTGCCTTGTTTGTTAGAGATTATAACCTGGCTTATATATATCTTATTTACTCTGTCCCATTTACAGAGGTGGTTGTGGGGGGGGGGGGGGGGGGCGAACACGATTCGATCCGTTACAGTTTTAAGCGAGAGCGAACGCTTCGTTAGCGGGGGAAAATGACAACGACCATGGAAAATGGAAATAGGTGAGCGACTTTTTAAGTGTACGTGCATTCGGTGGCAAAGTCCTCATGTAATTCGTCAAAGATAATTGTTTGCTTAGAGTACTTCTGCTAAAGAAGTTATTGGATGCTGAAATTGGTTTGCAAAGGACCAAAACAAGCGTGGTTAATTTTATTTGTTGCCAGATTCACGCTATTTTAGAATTAATATGGTAGTTTCCTATACATTAATCATCTTTTATCCATGTCTAGAATGTACTCGAAATAAGGAAAACCTGGTGCACATGACAGCATTTTGTAACTGTAAGCTATCTGTTTGGTCCATTATTTGTTATGTATGCACACAAATTGGCTTGTGTTGCCTGCATTTAAAAAAAAAAACGTCCCTTGATCCAAATTATATATTTGAAAATATAGTTCCTGGATTTGCAAGGCATTCTGACCTCAAAGAGTTATGTGTCTAATGCCGGTTTCAGCTTTATACTGGCGGTCAGTTAGCCTAACAAGTTTTCCTTGGTTTTTAACCAGTACTGACCCGCAAGTAACTGATATCTTGATCACTTTCTCACAAACAACCCAACAGGTATAAACAAAACCACATCAGGCTTAAACCCTCAGACAGATAATATCGTTATATAAAAGGGCTGACTGGGATGGGACGAAGTTCATGATACTTGATTATCATCAGAATATGTTAAAATCCCAAAGATATGACACACTCAACAAACACCGAGGATCTCTGGAATGACTTCGCAAACACACTTGACACAGCATGCTAGAAGTTTGTGCCACCAAAATGACACAAATAAGTGACAAACTCCCATGGATCACACGAGAACTAAAACGCCTCTACATAAAACGTGATAGGCTATAGAACATCAAACTGGTCAAAACACAAGGAACATTACAAAAACATCTAAGACGCAAAAGAACAAACGAGCATGACAAAACTATCTTGAAGACATTCTGAATGTAAACTAAGATAGTAACACGTCTCCTAAGTTCTGACGTTTTATGTTATGTAAGGACTTTAGGGATAGGGTTGACTTTGGGCTAAATACTGGTTGAAACTGTTCGCCTTCTTTACATCATCTCAGTGGCAGATGTGGCGCTACACTGATTGGGTCTTGTTCTGAGTGTTTAAGTAGCGTGTAAAACTTCTTAGTGTTTGGGTTGTTTGTGTTTTGTGTGGCTTTCTATGGAAAAGTGCAAATGATACTCCAGCATTCAAAAACGGCGACATATCCACCAACCTTGCATACTACCGACCTATCCCCCTCAAATGCATTCTCTGTAAAACTCTAGAACATATTGTCGCCTCCCCAATCAATAAATACTTCAACATATTAGGAACTACAACACGGTTTCCGTGAAAGGCGGTCATATGAAACGCAGCTCAAAATGCTTATGGGTAATTCTCCACTTTTAACTGATTTCTGGAAAATTATTTGTAGGATAGAAGAAATCTCTTTACAAAGAGTTTTCAGAAAAATCATATAATGTGTTTCATTTGATCAGGGCCTGCAGCTGTATAAAGGTTTACATTATAACATTTGTTCTATTCCCTTGGTTCATACAGGTTTACTGTGTTCCTTACATTTATCTGGATTTTGGCTGACACTTATGAAAATGCAAAGGTGTTCACTCCAATAAAAAAATAGACCAGATTATATTTGATTTCAGCAAAGTATTTGATAAGGTCAGCCAATAAGTAAGTGATTCTCAAGACTGAGTGAATATGGACTCTGGTCACCAGGTCATCATCAATACCTGTTTTTCTGAAGTGGGCACAAGGATCTGTCCTCGGCCCCAATACTGTTGTTTGCATATATAAATGACCTCACAATAGAAGTCCTATTCCCGGGTTAGGTTATTTTACATAAATTTTTTATTATGACACTGCCATTTGCATTACAATCACTTCAGAAAAAGAATCAGAAACATTATAAATGATCTAACCAACTTGAAAATGGGAAACTGAATAAGATATGGAATTCAATCCCTTAGAAATGCCAATTGTCCATATCACCAAGTCTAAAACAACCATAGACACTTCATACTACCTCAATAATATAAAAACTCAAAGCAAGCAACATCATCAAAATATATTAACGTTGACATTTCAGACGCTCTAACGTGGAACACACACACAGACAGAATCACCAAAAAGAAAATCAAACATTAGGATTCCTTCGCAGAGATGTCAAAGTACACTCAGAACCACTTAAATCACTAGCCTACAAAACGTTAGTCCGTCCCCATACTCGAGTATTCCTTCACTCTCTGGTCTCCCAACAATGAATGCTTCAATAAGCCAGATCGAAGTTGTCCAACGCAGGGCATGCTCGCTGGGCAAAGAATGACTATGGGCAAACTTCAAGTCGTCACAGAGATGCTCCACCCTTGAAATGGAGAGACTTGACCAGCGACGATAGATAGTAGGGCTCTCCCTCTGCTAAAAGATCACCACAGTCTTTAGCTATCCCACTTCAGGACTATTTGACAATTGATGAATATACTGTCTAGACACCAACACCTCACTTCAATTCTATAGTAATAGATACGACATCCAGACTTATTATATGTACTCGTACCTCCCTAAAAAAATAGTTCACTGAAATGACCTTCCCCCGGTAATTCCCACCTAACACAATAAGAGCTGTTCAACTCTGCAGTTAGCATATGTGGAACATGCCTCGCCATTAGTAGCCCCTGCGCTGTTAATATTTTAAACTTTACTAGAACAAAATCCTACTTTTATTCTACTAACACGCTCTATGTCAAAGAAACGCGCACCATTCCTAAGTCCCCAGCAGGGGTGTTGAATTACAGGAAGATAGATAGATAACTTTCCCACTAGAAACAGATGGATGGAGACAAATGCCTAATGACCAATTCGACACAATGCCACAGACCAAATTAATCACAGAGGGTAGTGGCCGGACTTGATCGATCGACATTCACGCAACTCGAGATAACTACTCAACATAAACGTTCGATTAGTTATTGGACATGTCAGCAGCACTAAATAAGTTGATAAATTAAGAACTGCCACAAAGTGCCGTTATGACTATTAGGTCAATATTATGCTCCAAGTCAAGTTAGGTTTGACGCTTAAAGTTTTTATGGATAAAGGGCATAACTTGTTCCGTGAAAGGCGACATGTGTAACGACAATTACTTGGTGGGTAAGATGAAGATGTGTGTATAAGTTCATGAATGATACTAGTAGGTAAACAACTTTTATGGCACAGTTCAAGTTTATGGCCAGTTATGAGCTTGTTGGTTAGATTGCAGGTTACAAGTTTTATAAAGAGAGAATAACTCTGTACAGAATGCGAAGTCAAATGTTATTGAACATGTGATACAACTAACTTGGGTAAGATAAAGATGTGAATGTGTTATGAAACTTAGGTAAAATACTTTTCAAGTTTTGGCCAAAGTTATGTTTGCAGGATTAATATATGTACGACAGACTGGCACGACGACGAGACAAAGTGAACCCAAAGTGTCTGGCATTCTACGAATGTAACACAATAACAAATGCGGCATGTGTTGTTTGACAAGAAATATGAATATACAATAGAATACGTTTGCTAACCTATTTGGTAGTGACACTACTGGTTCTGACACATTTCCTAATCTTTACACTGAGTAGTTGCGGCTCAAAATTGGATTGGTTAATTGATTTTGGTTCGAACAAACATATTCTCTAAATTAATTTTCTCACAAAGACATTCGTCTTCGCTCTGAATCCACAGAACGGACAGATTTAAGTACGAGTGCACATTTTGTAAAACTGTTAATCAGAGGCCGACTGTACTGTTCAAGTTACTTTTTTGAGTTCCTTAATATTAAAGTAACGATTGTATAGCATAACATTGTGATGCATCACGGAATGCACCGTCAATACTTTCGCCGAAATAGTATAAAAACAAGTAGAATAATGAACATTTGGAAACGGCCCGAGCACTGGACACATATGAAATATAGCATCCCCGGGTTGAGTTGAACAGAATCTCAATATTCATAAGTAGAGAGTTTTAACCAATCCGAAGGATTGGCACAGCATATGGCGGTGGATATAGCAGTATTTCGTATATTTATTTCATTCCTCTAAAGTCTTCTCTAAGCAAATAAAAAAATATACCTCAAAGTTTTGTTTACAAAAC
>JAWPHD010006821.1:0-138469 GCA_037043455.1 Cyrtodaria siliqua
CCCCTTTTCCAAGAAGCGAAAACCGGGTTGGCTGGGGGTATGAAACAAAATCTAATTTCGGCTTTAAAAATTTGCATATTGTAAAATTAAAACATAGTAATTTTAAACAGGTTATCACATTTTTCATTAAAAAACATGTTTCTAAACGTGTTTTATTGTTGAAATATCCTTTATAAATCCTGCTTATATAAGCTTTCCCATCGCTTAATGGAATTAAGGCGGGACCAACTAATGGGAAAAATGAACCTTGTGTATGGAGTAAATTCAGAAGTCAATGGGAAGTTCTGTTGTAGACACTCCATTTACGCTGGAGCCACGATCATTGTTTTCTTCCATCACTCAAGTGGCACCTAAAACATTACAGGGATCATGATGAAGACCTTAAATGAGCATGACAAAATAAACTTGGTGTGTGGGAATTCTGTCTCTCTACCAAAGTAGGCAGTGACCCTAGACATTCAGTCCCAGGGATTCATGGAGACATTGTATTTATCAATTTTGTAAAGTTGTAATCCAAGAAAAGCCTCTTTTCGTTTAGTTTGTTGCTGATATTGAGTATGTATACAACATATGTACACCGTGTCTAAATCTTCTGATGACGAGGTGTATATATAACTTACGTAGATTGAGATCCAAATTCTATAGACACAATATAAACAGCTTTAACCAGCCAGGTCCGACCCCAAAACTTGAGCATCGAATTAAGAGTTACCAACTCATCCCCTATTAGTTTCTTTAATTTCTTAAATAACGTACATTTTAAACAATTATATTTTCTTAACTCAGTATGAGTTTTAAACGGATGGCGGGAGGTGTACAGTACTGGTTATACCCAGGAAAAGTGGGTGGTCTGCCTCCACCACAAAAAAAATCGACCGTCATACATAACCTTACATGTGTTGAAAATGACGTAAAACACCATACAAACAAACAAACAATGATTTTTAAAAAGAAGTCAAAATTAAAAAAAAATACAAAAATGATTGGCCTACTTTGTCTGAATAATTAATCCTTGAACTAAAGTATTCTATGATAATATATTTCTTTTAATGATGCCATTCTGTACTAAGAAGGATTGACATTGTTTTTCTTTCTCCAGATTCAACTATTTTCATTTAGCATTATATTTATAAAAGAATACAAAAACAAATGATTTATTGGAGCTTTTACTTCGTTTTTACCCCGGAGACTGTCTTTTGTCATGTTTCCATAGCAACAGGACCATGGTAGCGATTACATATTGATTCGTCTGTTAGGCTAAGACAGAAGACAAGCACGACAGAGACATGTTTATAGGACGACGGAGTCATGTTTATTTATCCTTGGACATGTTAGTGCTGATCATTCGGTGATTAGCTGTCCCTGCCTAGCTGACATTTATCGCAGGAAAAGAAAATTAGCTGGAGCATTTTTTCAAGAAGGCTTAAGAGCAAAGATGAGATTTAAGACACAAACAAAGCTTAACAATTCAAAGAAAATGGTTAAGTTTTATTTGGCTCAGATTGCAAAAGTAATTTGTGATTAGCTCAGAAATGTTGGCATTTGTTGCAGGAAAAGGAAAAAATAGCTGCAAGATTTTGATACTTAAAGCTGTACAGTCTCTATTTTAACTGGTAATAACTCGTGAATATGAATGAGTCACTTGTGAAGTAGTTTCAAATCGACGAACACCCCCAAAAGTCGGTATATAAGCAGAAATCGATGCGTAAAATTTCACATTTTTATTTCGCCTCCTACAGGTAACATCGATAAATATACGGCTCCAGAATATATGTGTTAAAAAAAATAGTTTTCTGTAAAAAATTCTGCTACCTGTGTATTATGTACGATGTGCACTGGTCAGTGTATATACAGTAAATGATTTCCTGCGCTATATTTGATCGCTTAAATACAGGATTTCGACGTGAGTTGGTGAACATGAAGTTACAAATAAAGACACGCCTACAAAGAAAAAATCGCTTGATAAAGAGACTGTGCAGCTTTAAGTTGATTTAAAAGGGAAAATAATTGCCTATTGATAATTTTTATCGAGACAAAGCCTGCCATGAATCAAATGATGACATCTTGAGTTGCGTTCAAATTTGTTAAGTTATTTTGCCTCATAATAAATGGTAGTTTGTATACTATTTTCTCAAGTAGAGTTATAGTTCAGTGGATAGAGCACTGGACTTGAAATCAAAGCGTCGTGTGTTTGACCCCTGAAAGAGGCTAAAAAAAAAAATCTGTAAAAAATTCTGCTACCTGAGAATAGGTTTCGATGTGCACTGGTCCATGTATATACAGTAAATGATTTCCTGCACTATATTTGCTCGCTTAAATACCTGATTTCGACATGAGCTGGTGAACATGAAGTTACAAATAAGGACACACTACAAAGAAGAAATCGATTGATATAGAGACTGTGTAGCTTTAAGTTGAAAAGGAAAACAATTGCCTATTGATAATTTTTATCGAGACAAAGCCTGCCATGAATCAAATGATGACATTTGAAAATGTTAAAGTTTAATGGCATCTGATGTCAACATATCTCTTGGCAGGTGGTCTCTTTTATAATAGAGATCTACTCTTTTTGTCGAGAAGCTTTAACGAAAATCTCAACATGCATCACATTAGCAATTAAGCATCTGCCTTTGTATCTGACGTCTGCCTGTACATCCAAAAAAATATTTTTTTGCACTTAGCTTATTTTCTTAAGTACTATTTGCCAAATGGTCTTCAAAATATATAAATTATATACAAATATATATATTCGATGGCGCATGCCCCCGACAGCTCGACGTGCAGTGGCGGTCATCTAATATTGAACAGATTTACTTGGACTTGGTTTATGGCCATGTACATGTGGTACACACAATGTCACATTTATTATCAATTTCGCTTCATCATTTTACGTACACAAATACTGAAAAGGGGATCCCTTGGAAGCAAAAAATACAAACAAGAGAGAGAAGTAGAGTCTCGGTTTAAACCTTTAAATATGTTGTGATATTCAAGTGTCACCGGACATTTTCAAGGCATTGATACCCATTCCTAAACAATCCATCGGTTAATAACTTAAAGTAGGGGTTGTATGTATTAATATTTCTGAGCGAGACACGTTAAAGAACAATAAAAAGAGTATCCCAGTTTCCTCACCCTGGGGATGGGCTCTTAATAACATCCTGTTTGTTAATAAGTCGTAAAACACAATTACACTCAGTTGCATGATAGTACTAAGGTTATGCAACGGAAATATATGGACCAAATCTCTCCGGTGTTGATGTTAAACCAGAACTTCTATTACCCATAGGACTATTACGCGTTTATCATTTATCGATCAGACTCATTGTTTTGTCCCTCGTTTTCCATGTCGGTGTTATCTGAATCAAAACCATCTTTGTTCTGTATTACAGCATGATATTGTTGCATAGAATTTTTTGGGTGAAAACGGAACTGTTGTAATTGTGTATAAATGAAGAACAAGATACAACATATGCGTTGAACCCTCGACCTTTGTCGTCATTTATTATATACCTATCCCCTATATATACTGAGCAAAATAAATATAGCACATACAATGCATGTCATTTCCATAGACGAGATACAGAGCCTTGTATGTTCGGGGTCAATGATAAAGTGACATAGATATGACCAATAATAATGCTATAAAGTCATTTGTAAACAAAGTCAGTGATAAAAATAATGCAAATAGGATGGGAACATATTTCAGCAGTTTTTAAAGAATAAAAGAATGGCCAATTCTTGTCAATGACAAATATTTATTTATTCAAAGCAATACGTTTGTATAATGATATAAGTTGTTTTTAATATATGGCAAGTAATTCTGATACTTAGCTTAGAAAATAATACAATAACCCAATTTTTTTGTGAAAAATCACATCACATCCTAACCTAGCATTTCTAATATCTTCAAACAGTTATATCGATGTTCATATGTTTAATCTATGTTCCTAAGAAGTGGTGCCAAACATTTTTTGTTCAGTATATCAATAGTACCTTCATTTTCTTATTTTGGAAAACAGAAATCTGTATCGGTACTTGCATTTTCGAATTCCGTACCACTATCGTACTAAAACTAGATCCACAACATCTTGTGAGGTCTTGTGTTTATGTTTAACTTACAACATACAACATTCTGTTTAATTGATGCACCCAGTGATGACCTTATCAGTGTTGAACTACTTGTTTCTAACACATATAATGTCTCTGTTTAAGATCATATTATTCAGTATTAAAACTAATTTCTTGTGTGTTTTGTAAATCATGACTTATTATCTAAAAGAACAAACTAACGTGTTCCCATTTGTTCAGATGATGTTCCAAACGATAAACTTTTAAATGTTGTTAACTACTCATTTCTAACACGTTATCATGTCTCTGTTCAAGATTATATTATTCAATATTTTAAACTAATTTCTTGTGTGTTTTGTAAATCATGACTTATTATCTAACAGAACAAACTAATGTGTTCCCATGTTTATCATTTGCTTACTATCAGAGTGTCGCAGAAATGAAATCAGTAGTAAGTTATCTTACCAATTTGATGTGTACCCTTGTTGTTGTTTTACCTGTCGTTCGTGGAGTCTTTTTTTTTTCAGTCTGAGACCTTTATCAAGGCATTTGAAGACACACTTTTACAATAAAAATTGTTTCAAAATGTAAAAAATATTCCAAAATATAAAATTTGTTCCAAAATAGGTGTCCGTGGCTGAGTGGTTAGAGTCCCTGACTTCAAATCTCTTGCCCCCTCACTGCTGTGGGTTCAAGCCCTCATGGGACTAGAAATCTTCGTGTGAGGAAGCTATCCAGCTGGCTTCAGAACGTCGGTGGTTCTACTCAGATGCCCGCCCGGAAGGGCACGTAAAATCCAATTGAGTTATTTTCATTTGTTCCAGAATAAAAATGGTACTTAAATGAAAAATGGTGCCGGAATAATATTGTACCAGAATAAAAATGGTACCCAAATAAAAATATACAGAAGTGTATAAAAATTGTCGCATTTATTGTGGAAAAGTTATTTTCTTGTGTCTTCAAATGGCTTGAAAAAAAGAGCACTCAAATAGATAAAAGGCATGCTTTGTAAAAGTGTTCTCTGTATATAGCTGTACCATTTTTGCATTCAACCAAAATATTGAATGCTAGAATGGTGGAATAGAATTACCCCACTTGTATATTGACACTCAGTGGCCAAGTTGCCTCCCTTGTATATCTGACACTTCCATGGCCAATGTACCTCCCTTGTATATTTGACACTTCCATGGCCAAGTTACCTCCCTTGTATATTTTACAGTAAGTCACCAAGTTATCTCCCTTGTATATTTGACACTTTCATGGTCAAGTTACTTCCCTTGTATATTTGACACTCAGTGGTCAAGTTACTTCCTTTGTATATTTGAAACTCAGTGGTCAAGTTACATCCCTTGTATATTTGAAACTCAGTGGCCAAGTTACCTCCCTTGTATATTTGAAACTCAGTGGCCAAGTTACCTCCCTTGTATATTTGAAACTCAGTGGTCAAGTTACGTCCCTTGTATATTTGAAACTCAGTGGCCTTGTATATTTGAAACTCGGTGGCCAGGTTACTTCCCTTGTATATTTGACACTCAGTGGTCAAGCTACTTCCTTTGTATATTTGAAACTCAGTGGTCAAGTTATGTCCCTTGTATATTTGAAACTCAGGGGCCAAGTTACTTCCCTTGTATATTTGAAACTCAGTGGCCAAGTTACCTCCCTTGTGTGGCCAAGCTCCTTGTGTGGCCAAGTTACCTCCCTTGTATATTTGAAACTCAGTGGCCGAGTTACCTCCCTTGTATATTTGAAACCGTGGCCAAGTTAACTCCTTTGTATATTTGAAACTCCGTGGCCAAGTTACTTCCCTTGTGTATTTGAAACTCAGTGGCCAAGTTACCTCCCTTATCTCATATGTTATTAAATGTCAGCAACTGTTGACCTATAACTTGAACGCATGGCAGATATGTTATTAATGTGTTTGATACTGTAGAAAAACATAAATTAAAGCGTGTTTGTTGATACAATTCAAAAACCGGAATGTCAGAAAACATGAATATTTCTATTGTAACACCGGTTCCAATTTGCACGCACATGCTCCAATGTGAACAGTTCAACACGTGTTCTTGTAGCCTTGAAATCAGATCTAGTTTCCAACGAATGAGTAAAGATTGTTTCTGTATAGAATATCACTAATGATTGTGGTGTTTTAGCGATTGAATACTCATACTTTACTCAATATATTAACATTGAAACTGGTTAATTTGCGATTGTTGATACTTCTGTGACTACCAGCATCTGATTGAAGTTAATTGACTTTGCACCATGCGACTGAAATTCAGAACATTGTACGGAGACTTTCGAAGTACCAGTGAAATTGTCTGTTATAGCGAGCAGACATCAGTTTTAAGTAATTCTATTTTGAGTGTTTGTTGTTTAATCCAAATTGGGTGTGGCTAGGGTAGAATGCATGATCCTTAGATTACTAAGCCAATGTTCTTACCACTACACTATGGCACCATCTGAATGTCCACATAATTATTCGTGTTTATATTCTCATACCTGTAAATTAATTGTAAAGCTACAGTCTTCATCTTCAGGGTAATTTTTTTTTTCCCTATGTCTAGACATTAACCCATTAAAGATGTTTCGCTGTAAAACAATTATAGAAATTTTGTAATCTATTGTTAACGTCTTTGATAGCTTTATGTTGTAGTCTTCTTGTCGTCATTGTATATAATTTATGAAACCTTTTAATATTTTGCAATGATCGCAAAACGGGCTCGTACATCATGTCCATTGTCTGGAAGATTTAAAACGTTATTTAATACTTTTGAACCAAAGTGGAGCATGATATTTCCGGGACACAGCAACTTTATGTTTAGCAGTTGGCAAAATGAAAGTGTACAATGGATTCTGCATACTGGAACTGTTGATAGAAATGCCGCAATATGGCTTACTACCTTCTTTTGAAACTTTGGACATAAATAATTAACATGTAGCATCCCGTTTAATTCCAGATTCAATGTAGATTATAATCTAGTTTGTGTGCAATATTTATATTAACAATTTTGATAGGTCTGGTTAGCGAAATAACACAGAATCTTACGAGTCATCTTTCTTTATTATCATCCTATAAGTAGAGAATGGTACCAAGTGCATGTATAAAACAAAGCAAGATGTTTCCTACTGTATAATCCTTAATAAACGCTCCTCCCCCTAATAACCTCACCCCCCACCCACTCCACCCAGAAATAATGTTTTTAAAACTTACCAAAAGATGCACATTCTGTTTCTGTTTCATCCACAATGGAACACAAAAGCTCTAGAAAACTTAAAATCCGATGCATTAATTGATTGATTCCATGTGGACTCTGCATACTGGAACTGTTGATAGAAATGCCGCAATATGGCTTACTACCTTCTTTTGAAACTTTGGACATAAATAATTAACATGTAGCATCCCGTTTAATTCCAGATTCAATGTAGATTATAATCTAGTTTGTGTGCAATATTTATATTAACAATTTTGATAGGTCTGGTTAGCGAAATAACACAGAATCTTACGAGTCATCTTTCTTTATTATCATCCTATAAGTAGAGAATGGTACCAAGTGCATGTATAAAACAAAGCAAGATGTTTCCTACTGTATAATTCTTAATAAACGCTCCTCCCCCTAATAACCTCACCCCCCACCCACTCCACCCAGAAATAATGTTTTTAAAACTTACCAAAAGATGCACATTCTGTTTCTGTTTCATCCACAATGGAACACAAAAGCTCTAGAAAACTTAAAATCCGATGCATTAATTGATTGATTCCATGTGGACTTAGGTTTTCTTGATAAAGAAAATCATTAAATAATGTCGTGATATAAAAGTTTAAATTATGTATTTTTGGTATCTGGCAAACACCCCCATTTCAAAAATGTTACGCCCCTGAGGTCGTTTATTAGGGATTATACGGTAAGTCCACTAATGGGATGATATTCCGATTGTCACAGAGTTATACAATGTTGTTATATGTTGTCACCATGAGTACACTGAGATCGGGATTAAATCGGAAGTTAGTTATGTCCCCTGAGTACTGTTGTTATTGATGCATTAATACTTGCACTGTCTGGTGAATACGCAAGGAGACTATACTAAATAACTGATAGGTGCCAAGGTCTGAGAGAGAATGTCTACAGAACATTTTGCGTTTTGTTAGAAAAATAACAATGCACTGAATGATTCAAAATCTGAGTCGTCTATTAAGACTACAGGGTCATGCGGAAATCTTAAAGTATTTATCAAGCATTTAAATTTAGTCCTTTAATTTTCTTTCTTTTTTTATTGTAATATAACAAAAGTTGCAGGTGGCATGTTTAGGTCAGGTAACTTAATGTAATATTTTTATTATATTTTTTATTTAATTTTTTTTTTCCAGTTATCTTTTGATAACCCATTTATTCAGATATCTTAATACATATTATCTGAGACAAAAAACAGAACATGCACATTAATAATTGTCAAGGTTAACAATTTATAGAATGAGTTTTGGTATGTTTTTTATATATATTATAAATATGTACCAAATTAAAATGAAAAATATATAAAACAATATATAATATGTACGTATGGGAAACAGAAGACTCACTAAGTTTTCTGAAGTAGAATATGTTATCTTGGACAATTTTTCATTCATTTAGTACATTTTAAAAATGTTCAAAATGTTCCCTTGATTTATTAATCCAGTATCATCTGCTTGCATATACATATTTAAACAAAGAGCAATCAAATTTGCAGTTTTCCATTTTCCTTTGTTATTCGGCTTTAGCTTCAAGATATATTATTGGTGCAATATAATCACCGTCAGTAATTATTATTATGCAAACATTATTGGCCCGCTATGAATGTATAATAGACTGTCCTTTCTTTAAATCTAGACCATTCAATTTATGTTACAAAGGGTGTTATGGTTAAATGACTGCAAAGGCTATTGTAGTTGCCCTTAGCAGGCTAAGAGTTAAAAAAATAACAATACAGGATTGCTGTTTGTCCCTTTAATGCATTACATTTCAATTTATTTAATACACATGTGTATGTTATTTGATTAATAACATGAGCATACTGCCTAATTATCTGAATTTCATCTCCCTCTTTTTTGCACCATTTCAGGCCAACAAAAAGAAGAAGAAGACAGATTTTATACCATACAGAGATTCAGTTCTGACTTGGCTGCTCAGAGAAAACCTCGGTAAGTTGTCTTAAAAACAAGTACTGAGACATTTTTGTTTATTGTGTTTAATATTTTGAATCACACGATACTTGCTAACAATAAACAGGTATTGACAAAAACTTTTTAATAGGAATTACTATTTTTTTATCTTTTTTTTTCTGAGGCTCTCTTATAAGGCGGTGAAATTCATATTCACCTTTATTTCCACATAAATTGTGTTTTTTCATCATGTATAAAAACACAAATCATATACAGTAAGATATTATTGTTTGTTTGTTTGCTGTGTAACACAATTTTTCGGCACATTTTAAGCTTCGTATGATCTTTTGTGGTGGAGGCAGATCACCCACTTATTCCTGGGTAGAACCAGTACTGTATACCTCCCGCCATCCGTAAGAATCGATGCTTTCTCATTTACAGTTATACAGTAAGATAAGGTTTTTGATTTCTTAAGTCTGGCCACTTTCATTGAATTGTATTGTAAGTCTTAAATACGTCAAAAGTATCTCTTGTAACTGTTTGTCATTCAATAAATTGGATAGTTCCCAATGAACTATTACGTGGTCCAAGTATTAACTTACAGACCCCATCCAACCCCATCTCCAAGAAGCGAAAAACAGGGTTAGCTTGGGTATGAAATAAAATCTTAATGTCGGCTTAAGAAGTTTGCATATTGTAAAATTAAAACATTTAATAGGCAATTTTAAACAGGTTGTCACATTTTTTCAGTACAAAATGTTTGTAAACATGTTTAATTGTCAAACTATCCATAATAAATTCCTGCTTATATAATCTTTTCCATCGCTTAATGGAATTATGACTGGACCACGTAATGTCTCTGCCTTTACTGGCAGGGGGGCGTTTAACCTTGAGATTGCATGCACTTCAGTGAACGGCTACATTGACGAATGGATATTGATTGGTTATCCAGCTTGTCTGCTTATCGCTGTTTTGCTGATGTTCAACATCGTTGTTTTTCTCTTTTCTCAATGTTCCCGTTATGTGGTGGCTTATTTGCTTCATTAGAATGCTTAGTAACGCCTCTGTGCATTCCTTCCTCGAGGCTGAAGTCATTTCAGAAAGCTTTGATCTTTTTATCGTATCATTTTGTGCAAATTGAACGTTGTATAGGATATATTGGAACAATAGGATACAGGGCTGATTCTTAGCACAAATCAAACGCTGAAACATATTTGATAAAAATGGAGATAGTCCACTTGCAGTTAACCTATATATAACTCCCAAGTGATTTTTCAGCAGAAAGCAAAAACTGTATACGTATTTTAGATATTTCCATGATGATTTCAAAAACCATTGTTGTCATTTGTTCAAGGACATCTAGAGGTCAAAGGGCAAGGTTAAAGGTCGCATGCTATTTAGAATCATTTTACAATCTTGTTTCTTGCAACTGTTTTAAAATACGATATTTTAGAAAAATGTATTGTACAATAAAGATCATATATCAAGTTCAAAGGTCAAAAACTGCCTATATTCTCATAAAGGGCATGGCAGAATAACATTTAACAAACAGAATTAATGACATTAAGATTTAATAAAAGAAAAACACAGTAAATTAAATCAGATTAAAAAAATTTATGACATTTGTTTCAGATCATTTTTAAGTTTCATAGCAATTTTTTTTTTTTTTTTCAAAAAGATTAAAAATCCTACAGTGCAAAAAGAAATATTTTCTTTCAAAGTAAAAAATATCAAGTTTAGTATCGCCACTAATCTCCCCTTCTGTAACTAATATTTGGTTCTCAATAACAAAAGATTTATCATTATTAAGTACAGATTGGTCAAGCTTTCTGTAAATCCATGACCAAGAAATCGCAGTGTTTTTTTCCTTATATAAATGGTACCGCAAAACTGTAGTACCATTCCCAATGGCAAAAAGTATGTGCTTTTTTTCCAAATTTGAATGGAAAAAATCCCAATTTTTTTTTTTTTAATATTTGAGTGAAACTTTTTTTAAGGAGAAGAAGTGGGGAACTGTAGTCTTTTAAGTGAGGGTAATATAATACTACAAGAGAATGTATGCATGGTAATGTGTTTGCAATGTATATTGCTTTTGTTTGATAGAGAAACATTTTCTAAAGGTTGAAAAAAATCGCTGAATCATGATAATAAATGAAAAATTTTATCCCAGGAGATTTGTGTCGGCTTGTAATGTGAGAGATTGTCTTTATATAGTACCGGTAACTCTGGCTTACAATAAATGAAAGGTCACTAATTCTCCTATATTTGCTCCGAGTTATTCTTACCACGTCTTCCTGTTGATTACTCGATTAACATTTTGATTGCACCACCAGTCACGTTAGTAACAATACGTTCATTTCCTTAAGGGATTGACTGAATTTAGATAAATTGGTCTATGGGAAGGTTAGGGATTTGTTGTTTTTGAGCTAAGTATTCAAGCCGTGATCTATTAAATTGATCAGTATTGATCCGCTATTATGTATTCTATATAAGTACATTGTAAGAATGCGTAATGCCCGCTTCACACAATAAAGTGACTAGTTTGTCTTCATTATGGCTCCCCCACACAAAGTGTGGTAGGGGAGCCATATTGATTTTGTGCTTTCTGTCTGTTTCTCTGTCTGTTTCTCTGTCTGTGTCACAAACGATGTCCGATCAATTACTAGAGAATGGTTGGACCTAGGGTCCTCGAACTTGGAAGGATGGTTGGTCATGACAAGTAGATGACCCCTATTGATTTTGGGGTCACTAGGTCAAAGGTCAAGGTTGCGGTGACATTGACTATCAAAACGATGTCCGATCAATAACTAGAGAATGGTTGGACCTAGGGTCCTCAAACTTGAAAGGATGGTTGGTCATGACAAGTAGATGACCCCTAATGATTTTGGGGTCACTAGGTCAAAGGTCAAGGTTGCGGTGACATTGACTATCAAAACGATGTCCGATCAATAACTAGAGAATGGTTGGACCTAGGGTCCTCAAACTTGAAAGGATGGTTGGTCATGACAAGTAGATGACCCCTATTGATTTTGGGGTCACTAGGTCAAAGGTCAAGGTTGCGGTGACATTGACTATCAAAACAATGTCCGATCAATAACTAGAGAATGGTTGGACCTAGGGTCCTCAAACTTGGAAGGATGGTTGGTCATGACAAGTAGATGACCCCTATTGATTTTGGGTTCACTAGGTCAAAGGTCAAGGTTGCGATGACATTGACTATCAAAACAATGTCCGATCAATAACTAGAGAATGGTTGGACCTAGGGTCCTTAAACTTGGAAGGATGGTTGGTCATGACAAGTAGATGACCCCTATTGATTTTGGGGTCACTAGGTCAAAGGTCAAGGTTGCGGTGACATTGACTATCAAAACGATGTCCGATCAATAACTAGAGAATGGTTGGACCGAGGGTCCTCAAACTTGGAAGGATGGTTGGTCATGACCAGTAGATGACCCCTATTGATTTTATTTTTGTTTATATTTTTTAAAAAATATTTAATTTTTTTTTTTTTAATATATATATATATTTTTTTTTTTTGTTTAATATTTTTGCATAAAAAGTTTTAGGGTCGGCCCCTTAAACAAATAGGGTCAGTCGGGTTACCTGAACCACACATATTTTTTTATGTGGCCTTACTGATACAGATAGTAGATACAGTCACAGGGATATTGAATATCAAAACGACCTCAGATCAATAGAGGACGGTTGGACCTAGAGTCGTCAATTATGCCTGTTCGGGCTAGTGGGGGAGCCATACGTTTTTGTCCCATGGACAATAACAATTTCTAGTTATATTTAAGAAATAGAACATTGTTTACTGTGAATTATCGTTTAATATATCACGGTTTGGAGTTCAATTGTAAACAATAATTTCACGAGCCCGAAGAGCGAGTGAAATTATTGTTTACAATTGAACGACAAACGTGATATATTAAAGATAATTCGACGTAAACGATGTTCTATTTCTATTGTAATACCCCTAAATCGTGAAAATAACGCAAACATCTGAAATCTTTCGCATTGCTTTGCCTGCTCTCCTAACGTTGCATACGTTACAATGCGCAATGCTTATTCATTCTCCTAACGTTGCAAAAATTACAGTGATATATCGTTCAATATAGCGAGATATTTTAAACTAGGCTATATAGTGCGGGTGTATTAGAATGACTGTTAACCCGCTACATATACATAATGAACTGTTCTTTCTTTGAATTAAGACCATTCCATTTATGTGACAAAGGGGTGTTTTGGGAAAAATTACTGATTAGCAGCCACTGTAAACCAGACATTGTAAAACAAGAACAGCCTGGGAGTTACTTGCACGCTGATCTGGGTTTACAATGGATGCGAAGGCTATTATAGTTGTGCATAGGGACTAATAAATTAGGCAAGTTTGTCTGTTATTCTGTATCTGCTTGTTATAGGAAACAGTTTCTACTGGTATATATTTTTATCACTGCAAGCGCTTCCATGGCCGGGATTGTAAAGACGCTGCGTTTAAAAATGTCTCTCCTCTCACCGCTGCCGGTTTGAATCCCACTGAGGGCTTGACTTGTCAAGCGAGAAATTGTCGATTCTTAGGGATTCTTACGGGAGGTATTCAATACTGCTTCTATATATATGGCCTAACATGTGCTGAAAATGATGTAAAGCACCATTTCAATTATCACTGCTTTGTAGTCCTACTGTGTACAATTTTAATATGCAGGTGACTGTAATCCCTGCCATCTAGCATGGTTTGTTAAAAGCTGTGTAGCTTGTTTCGTAATTGATGTAAAATAAAGGAAGTTTAAACCATTTTTTTACCTGCAGACGACAATTTCAAGACGCTATGTCATGCATGGTCTATAGTGACAACATAGATACTAATATTAGTTTCTCATATACTTGCATGATGAATTACTGCTTTATTTCCGGTGGCAATTCCAAGACAACCATGTTAGCAGCTGTCAGTCAATGCCATGGTCTATAGTGACCTATACTCGTCGGGGGCCACTTTCCGTCACTTATGTAAACATAAACTAATTTTTCAGACAAATCTATGTATCCTGACAATTTTTACTCTAGTTTCTATTAGGTTACCTCTTCCTGGAAATTTGATACCAAAACATTTTGTTTTATATAAATTATCGAAGTGGCACGTAACCTTTTTATAAATAGACTAAAACTGAGAAATAGTTTTGTTTACAAGCCCAGTTTCCGTCATGTATTTTATCAAGTGATAGATTCAACTAGGTCAAGATACAGTAAACTTTTATGAATTAGAAACTTGTTTGCAAGTCTATTCAACAATTTCATTGTAAATATGGTATGTTTACCTTGTTCCATCAGTCACATCGATCGTTATAACAATGCGCCTGGTCACGTCAATGTAAAACGTTCAACGACGACAATTTACAGTAACTCTGTGTAAATAAAACAGATACAGGTTGTTCGAGTTGCTTCTTTTTGGTTAAATATATAATCACGGTATATTTTAACTGCGTCCACTGAAGAGTGATAAAAATATGACGTCATTTCAGTGTTATTCTTTTAATAGTTTATTATGCGGCAGTATGCACGCGCATCCCCAGCGCCATATAAGGAAGTAAACATATTTTTCGGAGAAATCCCTTTCGTTTTTTACCGCTTATTTACTTTTTGGTTGTTTTTCCTGTTTCCAATCTTCAGTTATAAACGTCTGACAATAAGTGACATCGCGAAAGTAATTTGCAGTGTAAAAACGTTTTTTAAATGAGAATGACTGAAACTGGGCTTGGACGGAAACTGGCCTCTAACGAGTATAGATTTATGAGTCACTTGTATATTTATGACAAATTACTGCTTTGGTTTACAGGTGGCAATTCCAAAGCAGTTCCCAGTCAAGGATATGGTCTATGGTGACCAATTCAGATAGATTTATATTTTAAATGAAAAATTACTGCAGCAACATTTTAAATGACAAATTACTGCTTTGTTACAGGTGGCAATTCCAAGACAGCCATGATAGCAGCTCTCAGTCCTGCAGATATAAACTATGATGAGACACTGAGTACATTAAGGTAAGCTAATTCAGGGCTCATATTTAGCTTTTCTGCAAGTTCATATCCCAGAATGCAAGTTGCTTTTTCAGGCATTTGCATATATATATATATATTCTAAATACAAGTTGCCTTTTCAGGATCTTTCATATTGTTCAAAGTGATAAGCATTTCAGCGAAACGTGTTAGAAACTGGTTAACCAGTATCAGGTCACAGTTTGTGTTAAATGCTAAGCTAACACGTCGCTAATCTTGCGATCATTAAACCACTGATGTACCATTGTAAAACTCAAAGTGTCAAGGTTATACTAATTTGCACAAAATAGCAAGTCGATATAACAAATAAATTCTAGATCTGAATATGATCTTCTTTGAATGTTTTCACATGGTTGGATAATAATTGTGCCTCGAAATGAATATTTTTTGAATAATTCTAAAATCTCATATTACTAAAGTCATGATGACATCTGTACAAAAATGCCGTTGATTTATTTGATATCAGTAAACTGTGTCAGTTTACTTATTTCATGAGACAAGATTGGGATTGGTTAGACAAGTTTATTGTTGAAACTGATGAAGTCAGCAGAACTGTAATGCCTTTTTATGTTCCCTGAAATTTTCAGGGGAGCATGTAGTTGCTATCATGTCCGTCCGTCCGTCCCTCCATCTGTCTGTCCCGCTTTCTTGTCCGCTCAACTCCGACTTTTTTCATCATATTGTCAGGACGTTCCGGTAGAATGATTTTTGGCGCAGTTACGGGACTTAAAGTTTTTTAAATTTAAAGCTTGTCCACTCAACTGTGTTTTTCATCCGATTTTCATGAAACTTCATAGGAAGTATCACTATGATTTCTAGTAATGCATATTGACAGTCTGTTCCAGTTGAATGATTTTTGGCATAGTTATGTGACTTTAATTTTTTTTGGATATGAAGCTTGTCTGCTCAAACTACTTCCATGTTTTTTATCTGATTGCATGACACTTCATACGAAGTATCAGTGTGATGTCTAGTAGCGCATATTATCAGGACTTTATTTTCTGGGTAAATGATTTTTGGCTGATTTGCGGCGTTTTGAAGTTTTTTGAATCTTAAGATTGTCCGCTCAACTTCTCCAACGTTTTTCATCCGATTTTCATGAAACTTTGTAGGAAGTATCAGTCTGAACTCTAGTAGTGCATGTTGTCAGGACGTTCTGATTAGTTGATTTTTGGCAGAGTTATGGGACTTTGAAGTTTTTCAAATCTAAAGCTTGTCCGCTCAACTCCTCCTACGTTTTTCATCTGATTGTATTTCACATGTGTACCTTTATTAGTGGAGCATCTTGTTTGCAGTCTAAAACAAAATTGTAAAAGTACGAACGAATGAATTCTGAAGATAAATTATGTAAACTTGTCTGATAAGCGTTCTGGTGCATTATGGTACACTGTTTTTGAATTGTAATTAATAGCACAAAAACTTTCATTTTGGCAAAGTTATTCTCCTTTTCATAAAACTTTAACCTGCAACCAAACCAAGCTGACAACTGGCTGGAATAAGCAAATGGCAGAATTGTTCCATGGAACACCTTTCTAGTTCAGAATACTCCTAAACTTTTCCACAGATTTTTGCGATACTTGCCAGGAAGTATCAAAATGAAGTGTAATTGCACATTTCCTCGTGATGTTCATTGATTTTTGACAGAGTTGCAACCCTTTAATGATTTCATATTTCAGCATACAGCGGGGCGGGGCATTTGTGTTCACAGACACATTTCTAGTTTATTGTTGTTGTTTTCAGATACGCGGACAGAGCGAAGCAGATTATGTGTAAGGCTGTGGTCAATGAAGATCCCAACGCCCGACTTATACGAGAACTCAAGGAGGAAGTGGTGAAATTACGCGAGATTCTAACTCAGGAGGGTATTGAAATAGGTGCAGGTGGGTTTCATATCTAGTGTAATTAAAATATGTGTATTTGGGTTTGTTTTCAAGAAATAAATAAGGCCTTTATTTTTTATTATTCGTTTTACGAACCATTAAAGCAGAGAAGAATCGTAGGAGGAGGAGAAAAAAATTAAAATGGTAGAAAGCTATTTTTTATTTTTTGTTTGAAAGGAAAAGAGAATGTAATGTTTGATGAAAATCTTGGAGGAGGTAAAATAAGCAAATAAATAAAAAAAATGGTCAAATTTTGGAAAAAATGGAATTTCGTTTTATTGTAGGAGGGTTCGTAAAATGAACACTCAAATAAAAAATGCCTAAAGTGGGGTTTGTTTTCCAGTAAAGTTAAAATAGATGCATTTGGTTTTACTTATCTTTCACCTGTAGACACATCAAATTGATAACTGCATGTTTAAGAACCCACCCCTACAAAGAATCTGTAGTTAAGATTACAGATGTGCTTTGATGTGTAATTATGCAATGTTTGAATTGTTGATAAATATAGAATGACCTTGATTTGATACACACCTATGAATACTTCCTCTCTCCTCTCTCTGGGGAGGTTCTAAATAGCCTATAATGTGTTGATGGGCCACTAAACAATATTCAGTGGAGTTGATACCTTACTTGCAGGCTTAAAGGGTATACCGAAGAATGTGCAGCGATCCAGAAAATCGTCCGTGAACCTGGAGGACGGGGGAGATGCCGTAGAAAGGCTGGAAATGTCCGAGAAACTGATCCTAGAGCTGAATCAGTCGTGGGAGGAAAAATTGAAGAAAACAGAGTTGATCCGTATAGAAAGGTTAGAGTATGATTTCATCCAAACAAAAGTTGGGATGACAACGACAACAAAAACAAAAATTTATTAACGAATACTACATGTATTTCATTAAAACATCATTGAGTTGCTATTATCGGTTCCTTCTGTCAACGATTCTTACGGATGGCGGGAGGTATACAGTACCGGTTCTACCCAGGACAAATTGGGTGGTCTGCCTCCACCACAAAAAAATCGACCGTCATACATCGCCTAAAATGTGCTGCAAAATGACATTAAACACCAAAGCAGCACATGTTTTGCAGCAGTGAATTTGTTAAAATGTGCCTAAGGGTTAGTGTGTGGTAGTGTGGTACCTTGCTGAATTGTCTTACAGGCACTGTTTAACCAAAAAAATCTTCATTATTATGGGAATAATATAACGTTATAAGTGTCTAATATTCCTCTTATCTTCAAAGTGAGGCCTTAAAGGGACGAACGGCAATCTGGTAGTAGTTATCAAATATTAAAATGAACACGTAGTTGTTATCAAACATTGTGTGTGTAGGTCTAAGAAGTATAGTCCCTCTACCATTTGAACGCTGAGAAGAATCCCTCGTTGACTCGACTTTAAGTGTGGACTTAGTTATCAAACATTAAAACTAACATCTTGATTTATAAATCCAGTATCCTTTTGACTTTAAATCTGCTTATAGGGTTATATAAATAAAGCAAATGGAGTTTTGAATTTTCATTCGTTACTCTACCATGGGTTTAAATATAAAGTACTGGTGCAATATTGTCAGCAATTAATAAAACGTCAAAATTGTGCAAAAACGATTTCTTTTGAACTATTGGAATAATTATAAATAATGATATGAAAATACGCAGTCATATAGAAAAAACTAAGTATACACTCCATTTTTTAAAAAAATCAAGATTGCCATGTGTCCCTTTAAAGCTAACTGTAGAAACTATAGGGGTATTCTCAGACAAAATTAAGCCCAACCATTCAGTTAGCATTTACAGTTTTGGGTTTTAATTCATACTAACCCTACCTTTATCCCCTCAGAGAGGCTGTTCTGGCAGAGATGGGTGTGGCCCTGAAGCAAGATGGAGGCACTATAGGAGTGTTTTCACCCAAAAAGACACCACATTTGGTGAACCTGAACGAGGACCCCCTCATGTCCGAGTGTCTCATATACTACATCAAGGAAGGCACAACTAGGTAAGGTGGAAATGAATTTCATAAAGGCAGAATATGCTTATTAAGCGTGAAATGAAACATCAGTGTTTTGATGGGAAGTGTTTAACGAAAAATCTACACAGCTTGTTCACAAATACTGTGCTTATGCATAACAGCGATAGGTAGCAGGGTCAATGGACCATTTAATAGTACATGAATTTGTTAGATAACAAAACCTTTAAAAAGTCATCATGCCAACATAAGGAAAAACTATTTCAAAATCAGTTGCTTCAATTAACGTCTTGGGAAATCGGGTGAAATAATACAGTAATATTGTACACTTACACGAGACTTGAAGTATGGAGCATCTCTGTAACAGATTAGAACAAGCCTAGTCTGGCTTTAATATTTGTAATTTGTAATTCAAGTAAATCTTTCTATGACAACAAATCTCTGTGGAAACAGTCCTTGACACACTGAACATTAAAAATAGTTTGGAAATGTCTGAGTATGGAAATGAAAATGCCGAATACAGTGTATGACTACGTGTTCTGAAACCTTATAACGGGGTTGGGGGAATAACGTAATTATATTAATCAGAATAAATATAATTTTTGTAGAAATGTATACCTTTTCATACGTAATAAAGTCTGCATTGCATTCTCATTTACTCTGCATTGTAGCTGTGTAGAACAGTGGTGTAGGAACATTTCTTGTTGGGGTAGTGGGGGGGGGGGAGGTCAGTTATTGAATATTTTCAATATTTGATAACACTTTGACATGCTGTATATATTGAGATGCCCACGATGAAGATTGGGCTTGTCCGACTGCTTCCATAAATAAAGTGCTTCCATAAATAAAGACGTTTTTTTTATGTTTTGTTTGCTTCTCAGCAGACATTTTAATAAACAGAATAGCTACATTTCTAATTGTATGCCCTGTGAATATAGGGTGGGGGTGGGGGTGGGGTTGTAGGGGGGGGGGGGGGGGGGGGGGGGGGGGAAATGGAAGAAAGGGAGTATTTAAACACAGGCTGAATGTATAAAAATGAATTCATGTAAATTAGTATGCAACCACTATAACCAAATGGTGTTTCAAATTATTATCAATTAATATATTACACAAAATCCCCATTTGCCCAGTCTGATTTTATTTCTTTATATGCCATATATGGTAAAAAGGCGCGATGACATCATCATTCCAAGATGGCCGCCTCCATTTAGTTTCTTTGCAAATTTTCAGTAAGTCATACCTCCTTTATTTTTCATGGTATTTCGATAATTCTTTCAAGTTTTTCAGAGCCCTTTCAAATAAATCTTGTTTGAAAATAGTGCATCAACCCCTTTGAGTACATATAAATGCGCATTTACAAATATAAGACATGTCATGTCATATGTAACTCTTTATTTATATCTCATTAGGGTCGGAAGAATGGATGCCCAAATACAACAGGACATACACCTTTTTGGGACGTATATTAAGGAGGAACATTGCTTTTTTGAGAATGATGATGGTGAGTATGTAGCAGAACAATGTTATTGTTATATACGGAGCTCGGGGAAATACCAGTTTTATTGTTTCTGGAGAGAAATGTTGGAAGCTCGGCTGATTCACATTTCCAAGAACGTGAAAAATATATTCATAAAATGAAGCACTTAACTCGACCCGGGGCTGTAGGACCTGTTGGCATTTTAAACATGTCTGAGCCTTGGTGTATTATCGAATCATGTACCGTATTCATAGAAATAATACATTCAAATTTATTGGTCAATAATCTGTACTTTGAAAATAATGGAAATAGTATGCCCAATTTTATTGGTCAATATTCTATACGTGGGACTTAATAGAAATAATATGTCCTTTTATTGGTCAATATTTTGTATATAGAAATAATACACTAGCTTTTAACTGCTTAATCTTAAAAAATCAAGGGAAATGAGGAAAAAAAAAGGAGTATTTTTTATTAGCTTTTGGTATTTGACTCGACTGTTATGAAGACAACATTAATGTGAAGTAAAATGTTATATCATCATTGTTATTGACATAATAATTGTCAAAAGCTACACTACTCCCACCATTGTGGCCACCACCATCATAATTACCACTGTATGATGATGTTGCCCATTATCATCATTGTTATTGACATAATAATTGTCAACAGCATCACTACTCCCACAATTGTGGCCACCACCATCATAATTACCACTGTATGATGATGTTGCCCATTATCATCATTGTTATTGACATAATAATTGTCAACAGCATCACTACTCCCACAATTGTGGCCACCACCATCATAATTATCACTGTAAGATGATGTTCACTGTTATCATCATCAAAAATTACCTTTAATACTGATAAATGTGCTTATACAATAAATTATATATAAATATATGGATATATTTTGCAGGTAAAGTCAACATTACTGATAAACTTGTTTCATAATCATCTCCATGGGAATTATATACAAATATATTAATACACCTTGCAGGTAAAGTTACCATTATACCGTGTGCGGATGCTATCGTGTATGTGAACGGAACACAAGTGAAGGAGTCGATGGAATTGAAGATTGGGGCCAGAGTTATCCTCGGCAAGAATCACGTGTTTAGGTTCAACCATCCTATACAAGGTACGCAGCTGTTCTTAAAATCCATAGTGTTACGTTTTACAGTTTTGGAAGCTGTTGAGGTCAAAGTTTTTGCTTTATTTCGGATTTTTGTTACAGTTTATGTCCATTTAAAAAGACATCTTAGGCTAAATAACGCTGGAGCAGGTGCAAAGGATGGAGGCAGTGCTTCTTTACTTCTCTTGGACAATCTCCACTTCTCATGGAAATATCAGTTTTCTTAAATCGTATTGAATTGTATTGCAAACATTTCAGAAAGATTTGAAAAACATGTATAAACATTTTTTTGCTGTTGACAGATTTCAGTATAAAGGATAAAGAAATGCGGAAACAATATAAAAGAGATTGACATTTTGAAATGCGAGATGGTTATTCTATACTCGATACAAGATAACCATATAAAGATGCTGCTAGACTCTGCGTTGTAAAAATATCAGACAGAAATAAAAAAAAAATTAAAAAAACTTCATTGTCATGATTAACATTTCTTTTTCCTCCATTTAAGACATTTTTGTTCATTTAAATACTCGCTCGCCTTTAGCTTTTGTCTATCTTGTATTAATATACCAGTTTTTATCAATACATCATTTATGTAAACATTTCTTAAAACAAATAATGTTGACTGTAAAATCCATTATTTTTTTAAGCATAAAGGACAATATGGTGGGAAGTTAATTTCATGGATTGCTAATATAAAAATAGTGTGTTTTGTAAGCTTGTCTTATATAAAGACACAACTGTTGCTCAGTGATTATTACTGCAAACAACTTTTCCTCAGTGACTCTATATCATTTCGCTCAAAGAGAATTACTGCAAACAACTTTTCCTGAGTGACTCTAAATCATTTCGCTCAATGATTATTACTGCTAACAACTTTTCCTCAGTGACTCTAAATCATTTCACTCAATGATTATTTCTGCAAACAACTTTTCCTCAATGACTCTAAATCATTTTGCTCAATGATATTACTGCAAACAACTTTTCCTCAGTGACTCTAAATCATTTCGCTCAATGATATTACTGCAAACAACTTTTCCTCAGTGACTCTAAATCCTTTCACTGAATGATATTACTGCAAACAACTTTTCCTGAGTGACTCTAAATCATTTCACTCAATGATATTACTGCAAACAACTTTTCCTCAGTGAATCTAAATCATTTCACTCAATGATTATTACTGCAAACAACTTTTCCTCAGTGACTCTAAATCATTTTGCTCAATGATATTACTGCAAACAACTTTTCCTTAGTGACTCTAAATCATTTCACTCAATGATTATTACTGCAAACAACTTTTCCTCAGTGACTCTAAATCATTTCGCTCAATGATATTACTGCAAACAACTTTTCCTCAGTGACTCTAAATCATTTCACTCAATGATAATTACTGGAAACAAGTTTTCCTTCGTGACTCTAAATCTCTTCACTCAATGATTATTACTGCAAACAACTTTTCCTCAGTGACTCTAAATCATTTCGCTCAATGATAATTACTGGAAACTAGTTTTCCTCAGTGACTCTAAATCTCTTCGCTCAATGATTATTACTGCAAACAAGTTTTCCTCAGTGACTCTAAATCATTTTGCTCAATGATTATTACTGCAAACAACTTTTCTTCAGTGACTCTAAATCATTTCACTCAATGATAATTACTGGAAACAAGTTTTCCTCAGGGACTCTAAATCTCTTCACTCAATGATTATTACTGCAAACAACTTTTCCTCAGTGACTCTAAATCATTTTGCTCAATGATAATTACTGGAAACTAGTTTTCCTCAGTGACTCTAAATCTCTTCACTCAATGATTATTACTGCAAACTAGTTTTCCTCAGTGACTCTAAATCTCTACACTCAATGATTATTACTGCAAACTAGTTTTCCTCAGTGACTCTAAATCATTTCGCTCAATGATTATTACTGCAAACAACTTTTCCTCAGTGACTCTAAATCATTTCACTCAATGATAATTACTGGAAACAAGTTTTCCTCAGTGACTCTAAATCTCTTCACTCAAAGATTATTACTGTAAACAACTTTTCCTCAATGACTCTAAATCATTTTGCTCAATGATAATTACTGGAAACAAGTTTTCCTCAGTGACTCTAAATCTCTTCACTCAAAGATTATTACTGCAAACAACTTTTCCTCGGTGACTCTAAATCATTTCGCTCAATGATAATTACTGGAAACAAGTTTTCCTCAGTGACTCTAAATCTCTTCGCTCAATGATTATTACTGCAAACAACTTCTCCTCAGTGACTCTAAATCATTTCACTCAATGATTATTTCTGCAAACAACTTTTCCTCAATGACTAAATCATTTCACTCAAAGATTATTACAGCAAACAACTTTTCCTCAGTGACTCTAAATCTTTTCACTCAATGATTATTACTGCAAACAACTTTTCCTCAGTGACTCTAAATCATTTCGCTCAAAGAGAATTACTGCAAACAACTTTTCCTCAATGACCCTAAATTTCTTCACTCAAAGATTATTACTGCAAACAGCTTTTCCTCAATAACTCTAAATCTTTTCACTCAATGATTATTACTGCAAACAACTTTTCCTCAGTGACTCTAAATCATTTCACTCAATGATAATTACTGTAAACAAGTTTTCCTTAGTGACTCTAAATCTCTTCACTCAATGATTATTACTGCAAACAACTTTTCCTCAGTGACTCTAAATCATTTCGCTCAATGATAATTACTGGAAACTAGTTTTCCTCAGTGACTCTAAATCTCTTCGCTCAATGATTATTACTGCAAACAAGTTTTCCTCAGTGACTCTAAATCATTTCGCTCAATGATTATTACTGCAAACAACTTTTCCTCAGTGACTCTAAATCATTTCACTCAATGATAATTACTGGAAACAAGTTTTCCTCAGTGACTCTAATCTCTTCACTCAAAGATTATTACTGCAAATAACTTTTCCTCAATGACTAAATCATTTTGCTCAATGATAATTACTGGAAACAAGTTTTCCTCAGTGACTCTAAATCTCTTTACTCAAAGATTATTACTGGAAACAAGTTTTCCTCAGTGACTCTAAATCATTTCGCTCAATGATTATTACTGCAAACAACTTCTCCTCAGTGACTCTAAATCATTTCACTCAATGATTATTTCTGCAAACATTTTTCCTCAATGACTAAATCATTTCACTCAAAGATTATTACTGCAAACAACTTTTCCTCAGTGACTCTAAATCTTTTCACTCAATGATTATTACTGCAAACAACTTTTCCTCAGTGACTCTAAATCATTTTGCTCAAAGAGAATTACTGCAAACAACTTTTCCTCAATGACCCTAAATTTCTTCACTCAAAGATTATTACTGCAAACAACTTTTCCTCAATGACTCTAAATCTTTTCACTCAATGATTATTACTGCAAACAACTTTTCCTCAGTGACTCTAAATCATTTTGCTCAAAGAGAATTACTGCAAACAACTTTTCCTCAGTGACTCTAAATCAGTTCCCTCAATGATTATTACTGCAAACAACTTTTCCTCAGTGACTCTAAATCTCTTCACTCAATGATTATTTCTGCAAACAACTTTTCCTCAGTGACTCTAAATCATTTCGCTTAATGAGTAATACTCCACACAACTGTGTGTTGTTGCCATTAGAAAATGTGTTAAGTTGTCAAGGTGACTGTGTGTAGTTGTCATGGAGTATGTATACAGTTGCCAGGGAGACTGTGTTTGTAGTACATGTTGTTTGGTTATGTTGTAGCACGTCAGAGCAGAGTTATTTTGTTAGACCCCATGGAGACTTTATGGTTGCCATTGAGTCTGTATACAGTTGCCAGGGGGATTATGATTGTAGTACATATTGTTTGTTTATGTTGTAGCATGTCAGAGCAGAGCTATTCTGTTAGTAGACCCCGTGGTGACTTTATGGTTGCCATGGAGTCTGTATACAGTTGCCAGGGAGACTATATTTGTAGTACGTATTGTTTGTTTATGTTGTAGCACGTCAGAGCAGAGCTATTCTGTTAGACCCCATGGAGACTTTATGGTTGACATGGAGTCTGTATACAGTTGCCAGGGAGACTATGTTTGTAGTATGTATTGTTTGTTTATGTTGTAGCACGTCAGAGCAGAGCTATTCTGTTAGACCCCATGGAGACTTTATGGTTGACATGAAGTCTGTATACAGTTGCCAGGGAGACTATGTTTGTAGTATGTATTGTTTGTTTATGTTGTAGCACGTCAGAGCAGAGCTATTCTGTTAGACCCCATGGAGACTTTATGGTTGACATGGAGTCTGTATACAGTTGCCAGGGAGACTATGTTTGTAGTATGTATTGTTTGTTTATGTTGTAGCACGTCAGAGCAGAGCTATTCTGTTAGACCCCATGGAGACTTTATGGTTGACATGAAGTCTGTATACAGTTGCCAGGGAGACTATGTTTGTAGTATGTATTGTTTGTTTATGTTGTAGCACGTCAGAGCAGAGCTATTCTGTTAGACCCCATGGAGACTCTATGGCTGACATGGAGTCTGTATACAGTTGCCAGGGAGACTATGTGTATAGTACATATTGTTCATTTATTTGTAGCACGCCAGAGCAGAGCTATTCTGATAGACCCCACCGACACAGAAATGCCAACAGGTAAGGAAATTGTACTGTATCTCTCTCTCTCTCTCACACACAGCAATCTTGAAGTGTTTTTTTAAGAACTGTTATGACTGGGGTATACCGTAAAACATTTATCATACTTTCTTTTTTTGATACTGCAGTCAGTTCTGATTATTGTAGCAACCCTGTTTCAGATGAAGTATTTTACGAGCTTTTTGAATCACTGATTAACACAGAATTTCAGAGAGACCTTTAATGTGCAAAGGGTAAGGTTCTCCCTGCACATGGAACTGACAGCTTTACATCCCTTCCCAATGATGGCATACTTTCTGAGTACCTTGCCTGAATAATGTACTCAGGATATATTGTAAAATATTTGTCATATTGTGACGTGACTGGGATATACTGTAAAACATGTTACTATGTAGTGGGGATTGATCTTGAGATTTCTCGTATGCAAAGCACCCATGCTATTACATTCCATTAAAACTAGCTTAATAGTGAGCCGGATTAAACACTTATGTACACAAAACCCCAGTCCTTTCAAAAACACTAAAAAAAAACACTTTAAACTCTAAGCGTGTTCCAATGATTGTATAATCTATATGCTGCAGAACCGGTAGACTGGACGTACGCCCAGCTGGAGTTGCTGGAGAAGCAAGGAGTGGATCTGAGGAAGGAGATGGAGTCAAAATTGGTCGCCTTGGAGGAACAGTATCGCAAAGAGAAAGTGGAGGCAGATTTATTGTTTGAACAACAGAAAATGGTGAGACCAAGATGTTTTATATCTTTTGACTAATAAGTCATCTGTTTGACCTTGATGTAATTAAATTGGACTGTTTGTAATTGTTGGGGGAAGCTTTATTAATATTTTTTTAATTGCATTTCTATAGGTGAAAAAATGGGATTTCTCAGTGAAAGTGTATTTATAATCACAAAATATCAATAACTAACTCCAAACACAAAAATAACTAACTCTGACGTCTAGTCATGACGTCAGTAAAGTGTTTCTGATGTTGATGTCATCTGCCGATAACTCTCAATAAAGCTAATCATTTTGGTTCTGGTTTCGATTACAGGGAAATCTTCCACTCACTGGTAGGCATGTGTTGTTTTTTTCACTCACTCTCATACGCTCGTTCGTGAAAATAACCACATGTCTACCATCTCGTGAAGGATTTCCCTATAATCAATCACAGCAGTTACATAATCTCTGTATGCTGAGGCCAAGACTCATAAGTCAGTCTATTTGACCTTGACCTAATGAAGTTAGACTATAGTAGTAAGTAAGTAAACACTTTATTTATGAATGATCGTCATGGTCACCATTACTATAAATAGAATTTAACTTCAGCTCAATATTAAATTTCATGGATAGATTCCTCTTATCTAAAGTTTTGAAGCTTGGGATTGCGCCTAGGTCATTGTTACTATAAATACCAAAAAAAAGAGAGAAAAGAACTTCAGTTTCTTTAAAAAAATTGAGATGAAATATAATGCTTCTAAGCTGAAATGATAGCAAGCTGTTAACATAAAAAAAAAGAATTACATTTATTTTTTTCTTCATTGCTAACAATGTGTGTTGTATGTGGCAGGATTACGAGATTCGTATCAAGAATCTTCAGGAAGAAGTGGAGCGTCACTCCATGATGTCCAGCATCATCACCGTGTCAGATCTCATATCCGAGGAGGAGGCCATGATGCAGCAACAAAGTTTATGTGGTAAAGTCAAGTTTGACCTACTTTCGGTGTTCGTGTGATTTCAAGAACATGATAGATAAGCAATCATAAACTTATTTTAAAAGATGTTATCAATGTTTTCTTGGTTTGTTAATTTTTTGCATAAAAAAACTAAAATGACAGATTTAAATAGTTATTTCTTATATTTCATCTAACAGATTTTTGAAGTTATTTTCAGTAATGTACAAAAATACATATCCTCACAAGCAACAATATATTTTATATCAATATCAAGTGGCAAATGATTTGTTTTTTATTATGACTTAAGAAGATAAGGTCTTATAACCAAGACTATGCTATAACATGATAATATCAGAAGAACATTTCTTCATCATTCACCCGCTCATGTTATCTGGTGTAATGCATGGTTGAAACAACAGAAATTTTGCTGTTATGCACTTCGTGACATATTCAGGAAGATGGCACTGTTACGGAAATAATTGTAAAAGGAGTTGCCATCAAAGGAAATAGTACGCCATATAACTTACAATAAAAACCTACTGAAGCCATGTTATGTGATAAAATAAGTAAGGTGAAAAACATCATTATCATTAATGTGTCATTTACTTTATAGAATATTCCTGGACAGACCGGGACTATCAGCTGGCAGCCTGGGCATTCAGAAAATGGAAGTACCACCAGTTTACATCGCTGAGGGTATGTATAAAAATGAAAAATAAATAAAAAATTAGTATTTTTAAATCATAGACATCACATAGGTTATTTAAACAATGCCATAGGGAGGATAAGAATCGGGAGAACAGTGTCCTACATACTATCATGTAGATTCATATCCTGCTCAGAGAATAGACTTCGATACACTGGACGTCCCAATTTACGTCCTAATGCGACAAACAAGGCTAGCGAGTAAGTGTTAATAATTAATTTCACTGGAATAACTGACGAAAACGTTTATAGGACACCGATTAGAAAGGGAGATAACCGATAAATCGATTGATATTTTTAAGTCCAATAATATTGCGCTGAACAATACGTTTCCAGACCGGAAGTGACGTATGCGCAGTAGGGTAATATTATTGAACACACTTGTACAAATAGCCGTGTTCTGTCATGTTTCATTTTGATAAATTGGGTTAAAGGTCATGTGACTGGTTGGAGTAAGGCACACTATTTTTCTTTAATGATGTACTTGACTGTATCGAAATAAAGAAACATTATGGACCAGGGCCCTGCTTTATTAAACATCTTACGATAAGTTGTAACTTTTAAAATCGTTCACTTTGTTCACCAAAGCATTCGATGTATACAGTTATGTTTGTATACAGTACAGCAATAACACCTGTATAAGAAAATGAAATAAAATCACGTTTATTTTGAGAAGTGTAATTTATAGTGAAGCATTTAAGAAATTGATTTACGATCAAAATGGTTGTAAGTTGTTTCATAAAACTGGGCCCTGATACCTTGATAATTATGTAAGTTATTGCGAGGTAGATGATTGTCAAAATCACAAAATAATAAGTTATATATTCCCATTTTATTTCCGCAGGATGACCTATGGGGCAATGCAATATTCCTGAAGGAGGCCAATGCTATAGGCGTGGAACTTAATAAAAAGGTATGCTAAATCTTAAAAAGCTGGAAATATGAAATGTTTTCACCCGCTGTGTAGTTTTCCTGTTCAACTCCATATTAGAATTTATGTTTGTATGATAAGTAATGACTACAATGTTCTTTATATAGTTACAGCAGTATTACACTCACCTCTCATATTGCGTATCCTGGAGCAGATTCAAAGGTGGTGGGGACGTGTTGCCTTACTGTTGTTATTACGTGGTCCCACCCCATCATACCCAATCCAACCCCTTCTATAAGAAGCAAAAACAGGGTTGGCTAGGGTATGAAATAATACCTTAATTTCGGCTTAAAAAAGTTTGCATATTTTGTAAAATTAAATATTTAATAGGTAATTTTAAACAGGTTATCGCTTTTTTTCAGTAAAACATGTTTTTAAACGTGTTTTATTGTCGAAAATCCATTATAAAATCCTGCTAATATAACCTTTCCCATTGCTTAATAGATATATGGCGGGACCACGTAATGTTCAGATGGGGACATGTTGCCTTACTGTTGTTCTGAGGCTTTCACCCATTTCTGTCCAATGCAATTTTTGAAGGCATTCCTGGCTATGGACACCTTTCTTCTTTTAGTTGTACCATTCTTTATTGTAGTTTAGGGAATTAGTCAATGGTAACTGGTGAACTCAAAAGAGAAATGTCTTCTTCTCAGAATCTATGTTTCCATGGTTACAGGTACAGTTCCAGTTTATCTTGCTGACAGACAGTCTCTACTCTCCACTGCCTCCGGATCTGCTGCCTGCCCAGGGGCGGGATGTCACCCGACCATTCCCTAAAACCGTCGTGGCCGTGGAGGTCCAGGACACCAAGAATGGGGCCACCCATTACTGGAGTCTAGAGAAACTCAGGTGAGATAGAGAGAGATATATCTACTATCCCATTTCTTTAGGAGAGTTGTAATGTTACTTTGCAGTATGAAATATCGATTGAGTTACAGATCCCAGACTGAACAAATATGATAACAGCAACACTGTGGAATGAATTATAGTATTGAAATCAGTTTTATGGCTTGTCAACATAGGATCATTGAAAATCACTTAAGATTAAGGAAGAGTGTATAGTGGCGTATGCATTTATTATTATCCTACTCGTTCTGTCCAGTAGATCTGCTGGTTCTTTTAATATGCTCAAAAGTAAGTTTGGTCAATTGGCGGTCGACTTCCATGTCCCAAAGGCTAGATACAGTCTTATGTTCCAAATGCTAGGCATCGGATTTGAATAATATGCTTAAGATCAAATCTAAATGACCAGGCAGGCGCTCAGTAAATGGACTCATGAAATTAAAAAGAGAGATTGATCCAAGATCCCATGTCCTACTCTCACTATCGTCTACAGAATAAACAGTTGGAGAAAGAAAAGTTACTTGAGGTCGTAGCTACTAATACAGCATTTTGTAATCTTTCGATGAAGAGTTTAAATCGGGAGGTTGCAAATCATTGTAGATTGTTTTATGTTTCATCTGCAAGACAGGCCTGACCACAGGCAGTCGTCTTGGGTTTCTGGCTTTTTTTGAAGTGAACTCAACAAATTAAAATTGTGAAAACTTCTTTTTTGGTTGGGAGTTGGGAGTCAACTGTTTAACAGCTTTGTCATGGTTTTAGTTATTTAGATAAAATTTACCATCAGGAGGAACAATCGTTAGACATGACTGCTTAAGAGTAAAAAGACCCTTATGGGTTGGGGTAGAGGTAAAGGGTTAGGTCGATACTTTTGGACTGAGACCTATTACCCTGCAAATTAAAAAATGTCACAGACTACTTTAAAAATTTAGAAATTAAGATTTAACTGCTTTGTAATATTTAATGGCTTAATTTGACTGGCAAAGTTGGGATTCTCTTATTTTTCCAGTATTTTAAAGTACTTTTAAATTTCAAAAAAATAAATATTTTAATTGGAGTGATAAAGTAATAGTAGTAGGTTTTAATACAGAAGTCTTTGTCGATGCCAGCATGAGTTCCAACTTTGTCTTCAAATGATTCTTGAATCTTGTTAACTGAAAGACCAATTAGACCATGTATTGGTAAAGTGTATGCTTTACTTAAATCATGTTTTGCTTTGAAAGCTGTAGAATTGTTGAATTAAATGCTACGTCTTAACGTCTTACCGTTATATTGTCTTAGCTAATTACATAAAAATATAAATAGCAAGAAATAAAAACAATCACTTAGCTTGAATAAACTTACTCATTTAATAATTAACAATATGCATGACTAACACTTGGCCTCGACTAACGCTATACCGTCAACATACATTGTAGACATCGTTTGGAACTCATGCGCGTGGTCTACAATGACGATCTGTCACCGGACACACCGGAAGCAAAACAAGATTTCTTCCATTGTTTGTCTGGATGTGGCAACCAGAACTATTTCAATTTTATCAACCTTATCCCATCTAGGTTTGTCCACGATAGATGTTGTCGAGTAAATCTGGTCGCTTTCGGTGTTGTGTTTAGCACGTATAAACTGGAATTATTTTTTTTACTTCTTTTTCGAGGGTTGAAGGGTAGCAGTTCTTAGTGTATATGAGATGTTCACCCTTATCATATTTTAATGTCTTGACTTTTGATATTTAGAAAAAATATTTTGGTATCGGCATATTGCTGAATATTGCAAAAACAATAAGTTTTTTAACTTCAAAATCACAAAAGTAGTTAATTTGCATGAAATGCTGCATGCACAGATTTGAAATACTTCACTTTATCATCTGCAAAGAGCTGACTTTACGCTTTCGGGAAATTCTTCATTCTTTAAAATCGGCCAACATATCAGTTTGATATTTGTATTTGAATATTAGGCTAGTTTGCTTAATTTGCTTAAATTACACTAAAAAATGTTAAAATGTTATTTTCAAGATAACAGTTTAAAGATACATTTAGACGAGTCTGCTTTTTTCACATCACAATGTTATTATCACTATAAAGGCATTAACAGAATAGTTCGATTTTTTTGCATGTGCCGATAATATGGAAATACAGTGTTTTGATGTTTGAAAGTAGCTGGTTCTTGAGTCAGATGTGCAAGAGCAAGCGTTACCAGTACTATTTTCTGTATTCAGCCGATTTAATAAAGTTATCGATTAAAATAAGATAACTAAGGATGAAAATCTCATACCCTGAATCATGTGAAATTACAAGGACTTGTTAACCTTTGACCTTCCGACCCGGGATTTGTTAGAGTTGTTTAGATTCGTTATATTGTCTGCTTTCGATTTGAAAATCTTACTTTTGGTGTTAAATTTTGCACATATTTCACATTTTAATACATTTTTATATTTGAAAAGCTTTACGTCCTGCTTTTCAGTTCAAAATCATACCTCATACTGACACTGTTTTGAGTGCTGCATTTATATTTTATATTGATTACATTTTATTGTCTGCACTTGTCATCAAAATCATATTTTTGTTCTGTTTTTATTTTTATTTTGTTTGTGCAGAGCTTACTTACTTATTAGTCTTAGTATTATTTCTTCTTCTTCTTCTTCTTCTTCTTCTTCTTCTTCTTCTTCTTCTCCTTCTCCTCCTCCTCCTCTTCCTCTTCTTCTCCTCCTCCTCCTCCTCCTCCTCCTCCGCCTCCTCCTCCTCCTCCTCCTCCTCCTCCTCCTCCTCCTCCTCCTTCTTCTCTTCTGCTCTTCTTCTGCTCTTCCTCAGTATTGTCAGGATTTTCACGGGTTCTTAACATACCCGTGATTGAATATGTGTAAAATGAATTATGAGTTGGTAACTCTTAAGTTTTAGGGTTTCGCCTGGCTGAGTAAAGCCGTCTATATTGTGTCTATAGAGTTTGGATTCTCAAAATATGTAAGTTATATACATACCTCGTCGTCAGTAGGTTTAGAAACGGTGTACATCTGTTGTAAAATTTGGCTGTTGTTGGCGGGATAGCTACTTTAAGCTTTTTGTGCCCAATTCAGACCTGAACAGCATGTGCCAACACCATACCGTATAATCCCTAATAAACGCCCTCCCCCAACCATTTTTTCAGAAATATATATTTTTTAAAACTCCAAAAGATGCAAGTTAATGTGTTTCATTCACAATGGAACACACAAAATCACTAGAAAACTTAAAATCCGATGCATAAATTGATTGATTGACATGCGGACATTGATTAACTTGGTAAAGAAAATCATTAAATAATGTCTGATTTAAAAGTTAAATTATGTATTTTTGGTCTCAAAGAAATGCCCCCCTTTTCAAAAATGTTACGCCCCAGGGGCGTTTATTAGGGATTATACAGTATTTTGATTGAGCTGAGATTTTTTATTTGATGTTTTTGTCATGAATTGAAACATTTTTAGCTTGTCTGTTTTTGACAAAAGATTTATGAGTTATTGTCAACACTTGATCTAGTCTGCATTCTCTGGTTAAAATTTTGTATGTAAACTTTTTTTCTCTGGACTACTTCACACATGTATAACTCATGCTTTTATTTTAACAAAATTATGGCCACCTTTATACTTAGAAAGTTTGTTTTAATTTTGTATGTAAGCTTGTAGCTCGGAACAGGTGAGCTGTAAGCTTGTAGCTCGGAACAGGTGAGCATCTACACTGAGCGAGGTGCCTCTTGTTTAAATTTTGGATTCTTCTAGAAAAATCCTGTATTACCCAATAATAACAATGAGTACATTTACACTTGTTTTGTAATGCTTTATACCTAAAATATCTCATTTTCTTCTGTTAATCCAATCTAAATCATCTGGTCTTGACATATATCCATTTATATTGGAAAGAGATCAGATAACATCTCATTTTGTGGTGTTTCAGTAACAAGATTGCATCCATAAACAGGCAGATTGACTTGCTGTTATGTCCATGTTGCCAAGCAACACAACTTAAATACCTAAAAAAGCACAGAATTATTATAATCAAAGCAGAAGATGGAACTAATATCAGTGATGTTTCATAAATGACATTTTATAATACTTCGTTTATTTAGGTACATAAATCTTCACATTACTTTTATGTGGTCGTATTCTTATTCCTTGATGGAGAATTTATAAACATTATTATTTTTATCCAAAACTAAAATAGTTGTTGAATTAGTCCATCCATAAAATAATTTGTTTGCTGTTTTACAACAGAGGATTCATAATTGGATAGATAGGTATTTTTTTGTGGAGACAGTAAAAAACTTAAAGAAAAATATTCTAAAAGATAGCCCAAAATTGTTATAGAGCTGAACATGTTTTGGGTACAGCCATATTTCTTGTTTATAAATATCAAACAACCAAACAACAATTGTGTACAGTTTGTAGTGTCGATTCTTACGGATGGTGGGAGGTATACAGTAGTGGTTCTACCCAGGAAAAATGGAGTAGTCTGCCTCTACCACAAAAAAAATTATCGTCATATATGGCTTAATATGTGCTAAAAATGACATATAACACCATTCAAATAAACAAACAAATCAATATCAGTAAAACTCCTGTACATTTCAGCTTCCATTAGTAATATTCTTGCACATTTCTGATACAATTTGTAATAATCATATAAGTTTCAGCTATAGTAAAGTATTACTAACAGGTTACACATATATTTCAGCCATCAACAGTCCAGTACGTTGTAACTTATCATTGCCATGACTATTTGTAACTAATCATTGCCACGTCCATTTGTAACTAATCATTGCCACGTCCATTTGTAACTAATCATTGCCACGTCCTTTTGTAACTAATCATTGCCACGTCCATTTGTAACTAATCATTGCCACGTCCATTTGTAACTAATCATTGCCACGTCCATTTGTAACTAATCATTGCCACGTCCATTTGTAACTAATCATTGCCACGTCCATTTGTAACATAACTAATCATTGCCACGTCCATTTGTAACTAATCATTGCCACGTCCATTTGTAACTAATCATTGCCACGTCCATTTGTAACTAATCATTGCCACGTCCATTTCAGACAAAGGCTGGAGTTGATGCGTGAGATGTACCACAATGAGGCGGAGTTATCACCAAATTCTCCTGATCACCCTAACATGGACACAATGACGGGAACAGATCCTTTTTACGACAGATTTCCATGGTTTAGATTAGTGGGAAGGTTTGTAGAACAAAAGGCTATGAATTTATATTTTAAAGGGAAAAGGCAATCTTGATTTTTGTCATACTAGCGCATTCACGGTTTTCTCCATAAATTGCACATTTTAAAGTAATTTTTTAATAATTATATAGTCCAAATATATTTAAATCTATGAAGAAAAAATGTAAATTGTTTTAATTTTTAAGACTGTTTCCCATGTTTAAAAGAACAGGATAGTACCAATTAATGTTATTTATTAATACCCTCACCGATAATTATCCACTTTAATATCACCCTGCTGAAAGAAGAGTTCAATTTACAAATGCATGAATGAAAAATAAATATCTTCAAAGAAAATTGAGTATACTGTAATTTTCACTAGCCTCAGAGAATGACTTTTCGTAGGTTAACATCAGTACCTATACAATATTTCATTGAAGTTTCCTTAAACTTAGATATCTAATATCAAATAGTAATAATCATTTAACCCTTAACCAGCTAAGCACGACTATAATAGCCTTTGCGTCCATTGTAAATCCAGATCAGCCTGCGAGTAACTCGATAAGGGTTTATAACGTCCGGCTGCTAATCAGTCATTTATCAAATAAATTGACTGGTCTTAATTCAAAGAAAGAACAGTTCATTGTACATTTGTAGCAGGTTAAGAGTTAAAATTCCTCAAATCGTACATTTTGGACAGCATAAAAAGTTTTTATTGTGTTAAATTCCCATTAATGTCCCATTTCAGATCATTTGTTTACCTGAGTAACCTGTTCTACCCTGTACCCCTTACCCATCGTGTGGCCATAGTCAGTGAGAAGGGAGAAGTGAAGGGGTTCCTGAGGGTAGCCGTCCAGGCTATACTGTCAGGTAAGCTTTCATATGGGTTTTCCTTATAACGTAAGTAGTGCTGTGCAGTATTACTGGTTTATTGGTGTATTGTGATACAAAATAACATGTACCATGATTTTTTTAAGCAATCCAGTTATGCCGTTTTTCTCTAGACATGTGTTTTGATTATGAGAGTAAATCGTAATCTAAGACTAAGATATATTTCTAACCTCGTATGGTTTGTAATACAATCGTAAATACACATATTGGAACGTGGGTACCATCATAGTTAAAAATAGACGCACTTCCAATAATATCTGGTGTTCGCTTATCGTAATGTGCGCATATGTAGTGCTGGGTACCATGCACTCGGACGAGCATGGCCGATTCAAGTGATTGAGAAATGTTAAAAACAAAAGAGCAAAATCGAGTGTATGGGATCACTTTGGGCTTAAAATGTTTAAAAAGGGCGCTACACTAGTAGATCTAGGCAATTTAAAATATGCAAGGTTACGGTCAAGTGCTCCGGCAGTACAACACATTGGGTATCTCACTTGCGAAGACATTACTCGACGTTGAATACAAATTCAAAACAAAAAAACATTGTCAACATCGGAACTGCCATGCGTAATGTTTCTCATTCACAAGCACAACCAACATTGCATCATGTTATGTCATCTGCATCAAAGTTCACCAGGAAATCAGCAAAGTCTATTGAAATTATCAACGCAATTGTACAAGAAAATAAATTATGATACATATTGAGATACAGTCTCTTGTATCTCAATATGTCTCTTGTATCGCAATATATGGCGATACGTTTTTTGGATGCGATACTCAGCACTAAACATAAGTTTGGAGCTTAAAAATGTTGTGCGTACAAATTTTCCTTCAGTTTTTAGCTTGTCGGTTCCGAAATAAAAGCCCTAGCTTTGTGATTGTCGTTGGCGGCGTCCGGCTAATATGTATAGTAACTGAAATCTTTTGGTTATTAACTTTCCTTGTTTGAGATGAATTTGCATGACAATTTGATTATAGTTCAACTCTTGTCGTAAGTACATTATTTTTGAAGAATGAACAACTCTTGTCTTTACCTCAGTTAAAAGCAAATAGTGTAAAACCCTTGACTCAGTCTCAATATGGTATTTTAAGGACATTTATCCTACAGTTGTTTATGCACATCTTTGTCACGCTAGACTGTCTAAGGGGCAACAATAGACAGAAAAGAACTTGTTCAACATTCAATGTTTGTATTTTTTACTAGTTTTAATAAAATTATAGAACTCAATTAACTGTTTAGATAGTGAAGACGTTTGTTGATATACTGAAATCAAGCATTATTTGCTAAAGACCATAAAAAGATTTATTGTGTTTAGCCACTATAGTGGTCATACTTAGTGCTTTGCTGTCTGTCTAAAACATAAGAATTAACTTTAAACATGAAATATTACTGACTTGTTGTTTGGGTACTGTTTTTACACATCCATTTGAATAATAAAATGGGGATGTAGATGTTAACAAAGATAAAATATTTGCATTTTTTGCTCCAAAACTCATACACTTTCAGAAATTTCAGGGTTATAATTGCTTTTTTCTCAAAAATATTGTGTTTTTTTTCATTATCTGGAAGTACACAATATTGTCTAACATTACAGAGTACTTTTTTTACATTCCTTTTTTTTCTGAGACTGCTAGTCAGTAAAGGTAATAATCCACTCTATTCCACATACATCTTGGATAAGTCCAGACTCTATTGTGCCCATCGCGTCAGGTATACCTTGACGTGTTCGTTGGCGGAGGGACTATAAACCTTAGAATTACACACACACACACATACATCTTGGATGTTTCTTCATATATATATATATATATATATATATATATATATATATACATACAGTAGAATACAAGAAAAACTTGATGCAAAGCATCAATTCGGCGCCAAAATTTTGAAGAATTAAAACATACGTTATTAAATAACAGTACACGTGTTTATCAGTTATTTTAACTATCTTATCATCAGTACTAAACCTTGGTATATTTAGTGGTCATGGACATAATATTAACAAACGTTGCTATGTTGACTTGGTTAAATGTATTTTGAATTAACTAGGTCATTCAGACAATTTTCCAAACGGCCCGGCCAGACATCACGGCTGTCCACTATGACCTGCCCAGGCTGTGTAAGAGCAGCCCGGCCAGACATCACGGCCGTCCACTATGACCTGCCCAGGCTGTGTAAGAGCAGCCCGGCCAGACACCACGGCCGTCCACTATGACCTGCCCAGGCTGTGTAAGAGCAGTCCGGCCAGACATCACGGCCGTCCACTTTGACCTGCCCTAGCTGTGTAAGAGCAGCCCGGCCAGACATCACGGCAAGATCAGTCACGCCAGACATCACTGTGTAAGAGCAGCCCGGCCAGACATCATGGCTGTCCACTATGACCAGCCCAGGCTGTGTAAGAGCAGTCCCGCCAGACATCACTGTGTAAGAGCAGCCCGGCCAGACATCACGGCTGTCCACTATGACCTGCCCAGGCTGTGTAAGAGCAGCCCGGCCAGACATCACGGCCGTCCACTATGACCTGCCCAGGCTGTGAAAGAGCAGTCCGGCCAGACATCATGGCTGTCCACTATGACCTGCCCAGGCTGTGTAAGAGCAGCCCGGCCAGACATCATGGCTGTCCACTATGACCAGCCCAGGCTTTATTTGGATGATACTCTATATAGAAAATGTTTACATTTTAATACAATAAAAACTTGATGTTAAGAGTCTGCGCTCATAAATCTACTTTCGTTTTCAATACATTTGTCTGCATTTGACAGTCAAAATGAAGCATTACAAAATTAGCGATTTCCCGTAAACGAAATTTAAATGCCAAAACTTTCCGATATATCATCGTATTTTCTTATTTCTTAGCAACATTTAATGTAATTTGCCAATAATAATTAATCAAAACGATTTAAAAACGAGAACAATGTGAAAACATTTGAAACGCAGATATTACGATCGATAAATTTCGTTAATTTTTTCTAAAATTCGTATTACGCATTTAACCATTTGATTTTATAATCAGCCTCGTTTTCAGTCAAAATACAGGGAGACATCGTTTTAATGAAATGATTTTGTATAATTTTTGAATTATTGGTGCATCATTTCTTACAGAAATTCAAGAAATCGCTAAGCAGTTTTATCTCTTGTGTTTTATATCTTATTCTGGTGCGTTTTATAGCATGCTTTAAATGCCATTTTTTTTTTTTAAATTACAATCCAAACATACTCAACTATCAGTCCTTTTGATTCCCCATGCCTAAGGTCAAAGTACTGGGGAAGGTCAAAGTACTACCACAGTATGTCCGGCGCCCTCAAGGGGCGCCGAACAATGATAATTTATTATATATTTTACAGTGAAATAGTGGATTTTATGATTAAAATAAAACCTTATATTTTCATTGTTTATATTTCACATGTGAAATAACCGATAATGCCGATGTTGACGTGATTGACGTCATTGTTTTGGAACATTATGTTTTTCTGCATAAGTTTCAAGGTTGTGAGTATATAATAAATAGAATATTTGTTGGTTTGTCATGAATATAGGATTTATTTTTATCTCGAAGTGAGAAAACTCAAATATTTTCACTCGTGCTTTCGAAGAAAATAAATTATATATTTACTCCAAACCAACAAACATCCTTTATATACATTGAACTTGAATACAATTGATGTAATTTGATTTGTGTTATTCATTTTTATATCTTTTGCACGAATTAAAACATAAACTGAAATTATAGGCAATTTGCCAAAAAAAAAAATTATATAGAAATTGGTCATACCTGACCAAGTCTTCAACCTACATTTTTTAAACGTGAAATACTTTCAGAAGAGGTAGTTTGAAACGTGTACCAAATTAAAATATATGAGCCGAAACACGCGAAAACGACCCTTCAGACAAAAAATTCACACTTTATGTTTTTTTATGTTTATGAAACACGGTGATTTTCTCTTTCAAAATCTCTTTATTTTATGTTGATATCTTAATTAAAAATGATTTTATCTCAATTTGAAAATTAAAGATCGTATTCACCATTAATTTTGACGCTGACGTCGTCGTCTTGGACAACGTCGTTCATTAAATAACAACAAAAAACATAAACAATTACCATTTTCTATAGCATCAACTATTTATATTAAGAAACATATTGCCTATGATATAATAATTACGTAAAACACAGTAATGTCGAGAAATTTGATTAGTAATTAACTGATTACCGGCCGACGTCATAAATTGTTACGTTATGACGTTGTCGTCCAAACGTCCGAAGGGACGTTTTCGCGTGTTGCGGCTCATATACTTTCAGAAGAGGTAGTTTGAAACGTGTACCAAATTAAAATATATATATATATATTCATGGGCAAACAAGTGTAGGAAATGTCCTGAAGTCAAATAGTGTAAAACTCAATATGTTAATTTTGATTCCTTTCCAGTTCTTGCTTGTTTCCTATATTATTGGAGTTGACTGTATATCTTGTACTGAAAAATACTGTCTAGTCTGAACACAAATTTCGACCTTGACTGTGTCTCACTTCTGTTAATTGAAATCAGTGTCTCTTGCAGAATTGATTACCTCTTTTGTATACAGTTGCAAGGAACATTCAGGCTTTTGAGTTCTTTGATCAAATAATTTGAACTGCATTTACATAATTGGCTTGCAGCAAGTTGCAGAAATTGTCGTTTAGCTAATACAAGCTGGTCAATACTATGTAAATGGGATAAATCTATCATTCACTATGCAGCTATGTAGACCTGTACTGCTGCCTGGTAGTGGTAGTTTGATAGACAAGATGTTTTAATGATAGTTTGATAGACAAGATGTTTTAGCAGTAATTTCATAGGCAAAATATGTTAGCAGTAATTTGATAGACAAGATGTTTTAGTGGTAATTTGATAGATGTTTTAGCAGTAATTTGATAGACAGTATGTTTTAATTGTAATTTGATAGACAAGATGTTTTAGCAGTAATTTGATAGGCAAAATATTTTAGCAGTAATGTGATAGACAAGTTGTTTTAGTGGTAATTTGACAGACAATATGTTTTACATTCACAGACAGAGAAGAAACCCCTGAGTATGGGACAGGTATAAGACAATCATGTAATGCCAAAATTACCTTCAATGATGAAGAGTACTTCCAAAAGGTAGGCAAGTCTCGGTGTCTTAGCTTTTAAATTTTGAATTACAAATCAAGCGCTTATAATACCAAATAAAAATAATTTTCTTATTTCTATAAGCACTGTATGTCCTAAATTGAAAAAAATTCTTTCATTTATTTAGTATTTTCTGACAAAAGTTAATGAAAAAAGGAAGTGAAAAAATTAGCTACACATGATGGTTGTCCATATGGTCAGTATATTGATTTTGTTTGACAGAGAATGTTGCGCACGGGCCATCAGGCCATAAAGAAGACGCCCGCGTCATCCACGGAGGAGTTGAGAATAGTCGAGGGAGAGGGGACCATTCCAGACAACTTTGACATCAAAAATGGTGAGCTACCGGTTTTGATCATTTGCTATATGAAAATGGTCATTAGTTGCAGTCATATTCCTCTTGCAACCAGTCAGTAATAAGACTGGAGTGGATTCGATGCTTATGGATTTATTCTCTTTTAATACATCCCAATAACATTTGTGCATACTTTTCGCAAGTTGACCCTAGTGGTTGGGGCTAACTCGGGAAAGAATGACGGTGAAAGCATTTACATAAGTTTAATGCAACTTTTAAAATATGTTAAATATATTAACGATTATCAAGAAATAAAAGCAAATACACAGACGAAATATGAAAAGAATGTTCTCATGAACGTTAAGACGTTCTTAGTATGATGACAAATACTGAATGTGTCGACTGACTATATATGACACTAAAGTGTTGTTAAAGTTATAACAGTGTTGATGTGCACAAGAATTGTGGTCTAGTACAATGAATGTGATGCGTGACAGCTCATGAAGATGATGATGCGCGAATCCAATGGGTGATTGTCATCAAATGCCTTCTATAAGGGTTGATGACATGATAGATATGATAAACTCCACCAAGGTTGTGAAGGACATTCCTCCAATGTGGACTGATAACGGGCCCACCTCGTGTCCAGGTACGGGGACCGTCTCCACTGCTTGTTACCGTATGCGTTGATTCGCATTGATTCATGTGTCGAATCACCTAAGGCTTAGCTCCACTCCGGCAGGCTTATCTCCACTCCGGAAGGTTTAGGCATATATTGCCTGTGAATTTCGCTGCTTCCAGCTTCTGCCCAAACAAAGCAACTTTCAATCAATCCCGGCCATGACTGAAGAACAATGCTTTTTATAACCATATTTTCCGCCCAAAACATTGTTTCCCACGTTCATTCCGTAATGCACGTGGCTAAATGCCCAGTATTAAAATTCTACAGGAAAGGACCCTTACACAATTTTGTCCTTTAGAGAGATAGATTGTAAAATACCTATACTTTTACGTGCATTAACGCACACATAAACTTATTGAACGGCCCTGCCATACTCCCTCTAGCGGCGCTATAATATTGCACGCTTTTCGTGATACAAGAGTATATCATGCGAATGGTGAATTTGTGTCAACTGAACAATGGATTAGCATGTGACTGACAGATGTCGCCAAGTGCTTACAAGAGCTATGTAAGACCAATACGCTCTACTCGAGATTATTTTGTGACAATACTTAACCATAATTCTGATTGGAACTTTGATATCTAATAATCTTTAAATACTGAATTTAAACTGTGAAGCAGAAAGTGGTTAACGTTACACTCCCATATTAGGAGTGCTTTTCACTATTTTACGCAAAATATTTTTTTTTCATTTCCTGATCTTTCAAAATCTATCTCTTATTGACTATAAAAAATAGAAAAGTATGTTAAATATACAAAACTTGAGCGTTAGTTAATGCATAGTCCACCAAAGATATAAATCAGTTAAAAGTACAGTAGGTTTTTACACCTGTAAAAATGCACATTTAGACCCACAAACAGCTCTGAAAATACGACTGAGCACAGGTACAATGTTTGTTGGTATTTGACCCATGGTCAATAGAGGGCGGAGCCAGAAATAAGCCACCAATAAAAGAAGAGCTGCAAAGAAATTCATCATATTAATCTTCTAGAGATGTGCGACAATAATATTACTTAAAAATGGTGTTTGGGATTGCTCGCCACGATTTTAACTTCTATTGGAAAAAGACAATCTGCTTGATGTCATGCCATCGGGGAAGACAAGACCTCATTATTTTATATTTGTATAACCTTCTGATGAAAAACTCACTAAATAAAGGATATTTGTTTGTTTTGAGTGAATTTAGCATTTATAATTTATAAACCCTATATTCACGACAAACCAAAAAATATTCTATTTATTATATAGAATCTATTCACAACCTGTACATTTTTGCAAAATAAATAACAACTTCATATATTATATTTTCACATGCAAAATATAAACAATGAAAATATAAGATTTTATTTTAATCATATTTCACTGGAAAGTATATAATAAAATGCTCTATCCATACAGCGAGTATACATAAACACTGATACATACCTATTCAGTATATTTTTGTTTTTCCTTGCCTTAAACAGACACGGACAATTACAAGATGGAGAAGAAAGAAGAGTACAATATAGAAGCATTCCCTGAGATAGACATCGCAGAACTACCCAATCACCTGAAGGTGGGGCAACAGTTCCAGTTCCGGGTCACCCTCCTACAGGCCTCGGGCATCTCACCCGAATATGCAGACATATTCTGCAGTTTAAGTAAGTACCGGGCCACCCTGATACAGGCCTCATAAAACTACTTCCATTATTAAAAAAAGGCCTATAGTTCTATCTGCCATTTCTGTCCAGTTATGTTTTTTCCTAACTTTTCGCGCAATTTCTTCTTTGCTATAGTGTTTGACTTTATCAAATAAGAATATATCGTAACAAATGTTTCCACAAACTGAAAACAAAAAGTAAATGGTGAACTTCTGTTTCAGTTTCCTGCATCGTCATGATGAAGCCTTCTCCACAGAACCTCTCAAAAATACGGGTAAAGGACCTCCGCTAGGGTTCTACCATGTACAGAATGTGAGTACTTAATTGTTTGCAATGTATGTGCTAATTGACTGTTAACAAGTCCTAGCCAAGGTTAGGTTTCGGGTTAAAATGTGACGGACAACATGACGATGGATGCAGATGACGGTGCTTAAATGTTTACTGTGTTTATGCTAATAACTATTAACAAGTTAAGGCCAAGGTTAGGTTGCAAGTTAAAGTGTGACAACAGATGACGACGGACAGCAGACAATGGACAAAGTCATCCCTAAGTGTCTGCAATGCTAAGCAGGCAACACAATAATTGTAGAAAACACAGAAATGTTAAAACTGGTGTTATCACAAAAAGGATACATAAACAAAAATACAAACTTTGCAGCACTTTAAGAGATTAGTATTTGTCGAGGATATCGAAGGAGTTTATTAAAGTAAAAAACACACGGTTATGAATACAAGATCCTGTTTTCAGCATAACACCCATACAACATGAAAGCTGTTGTCTATTTACCTATTACAGGGGGACGTTTATTTAGTGAAATCATGATGTTGTTCGTGTTTAAATCACATCAGATATGTTATGCGTTCGCACTACAAATCTCTCGGGCGACCCTAAATAACCTATAATGTATTGATGAGCTGTTAAACAATATTCCATATGACTAATAAGCTTGATAGTAAAAGACGCTGGAGCCAACGTAGATTTTCCCTTTATTTCAGTCATTTAGATAAAATTTCAACTTATTTCTAACTGTATTTCTAACTGTTTAATTATTATTATTATTATATTTACAGTTCACTGTCACAATAACAAAGTCATTTATTGACTACATCAAGACCCAACCTCTGGTGTTTGAAGTATTTGGTCACTACCAACAGCATCTCTACACGACCATGCGAGGGATCAAAATACACCATAGTAAGTATACTCAGCCTGCAGTAGACCAGTCATGACCAGGCTAGTGATCAAAATACACCATAGTAAGTATACTCAGCCTGCAGTAGACCAGTCATGACCAGGCTAGCGATCAAAATACACCATAGTAAGTATACTCAGCCTGCAGTAGACCAGTCATGACCAGGCTAGTGATCAAAATACACCATAGTAAGTATACTCAGCCAGCAGTAGACCAGTCATGACCAGGCTAGCGATCAAAATACACCATAGTAAGTATACTCAGCCTGCAGTAGACCAGTCATGACCAGGCGAGGGATCAAAATACACCATAGTAAGTATACTCAGCCTGCAGTAGACCAGTCATGACCAGGCGAGGGATCAAAATACACCATAGTAAGTATACTCAGCCTGCAGTAGACCAGTCATGACCAGGCGAGGGATCAAAATACACCATAGTAAGTATACTCAGCCAGCAGTAGACCAGTCATGACCAGGCGAGGGATCAAAATACACCATAGTAAGTATACTCAGCCAGCAGTAGACCAGTCATGTCCAGGCGAGGGATCAAAATACACCATAGTAAGTATACTCAGCCTGCAGTAGACCAGTCTTGACCAGGCGAGGGATCAAAATACACATAGTAAGTTTACTCAGCCAGCAGTAGACCAGTCATGACCAGGCGAGGGATCAAAATACACCATAGTAAGTATACTCAGCCAGCAGTAGACAGTCATGACCAGGCGAGGATCAAAATACACCATAGTAAGTATACTCAGCCAGCAGTAGACCAGTCATGACCAGGCGAGGGATCAAAATACACCATAGTAAGTATACTCAGCCAGCAGTAGACCAGTCATGACCAGGCGAGGGATCAAAATACACCATAGTAAGTATACTCAGCCAGCAGTAGACCAGTCATGACCAGGCAAGGGATCAAAATACACCATAGTAAGTATACTCAGCCAGCAGTAGAGCAGTCATGACCAGGCAATGGATCAAAATACACCATAGTAAGTATACTCAGCCAGCAGTAGACCAGTCATGACCAGGCAAGGGATCAAAATACACCATAGTAAGTAGACTCAACCAGCAGTAGACCAGTCATGACCAGGCGAGGGATCAAAATACACCATAGTAAGTATACTCAGCCTGCAGTAGACCAGTCATGACCAGGCGAGGGATCAAAATACACCATAGTAAGTATACTCAGCCTGCAGTAGACCAGTCATGACCAGGCGAGGGATCAAAATACACCATAGTAAGTATACTCAGCCAGCAGTAGACCAGTCATGACCAGGCAAGGGATCAAAATACACCATAGTAAGTAGACTCAACCAGCAGTAGACCAGTCATGACCAGGCGAGGGATCAAAATACACCATAGTAAGTATACTCAGCCTGCAGTAGACCAGTCATGACCAGGCGAGGGATCAAAATACACCATAGTAAGTAGACTCAACCAGCAGTAGACCAGTCATGACCAGGCGAGGGATCAAAATACACCATAGTAAGTATACTCAGCCAGCAGTAGACCAGTCATGACCAGGCGAGGGATCAAAATACACCATAGTAAGTATACTCAGCCAGCAGTAGACCAGTCATGACCAGGCAATGGATCAAAATACACCATAGTAAGTATACTCAGCCTGCAGTAGACCAGTCATGATGAACAAACCCTGGATGTGAGCTGGTATTGGAGGAATGGAAATCCATCTGTATTCCAATTCCCTTTTTTTTTTCAATTGAATAGCTTTAATATATTTAATGTTGAAGGAATATAAATTCATATCAAATTAAATCATTTGAAGCATTCATTTTATCTACTAACATTCCATTGACTTGGCGGGAGGCGCAGGAGTCATGAGTCGCAAATTGTTAGAGTGGCCTCAGTGAGTTTATAAAACATTGTGCTTTCAAGCTGCAGACCTCTGCTTAGCTTGGGGTCTAGTCTTGGCAGTGGCTTATCTGATCGGAACCTTCATGCATCCATCTCATCTCCCTCTGAGGTCGCTGTCCCAATATGACCATTATTTGTTTTATAGAAGGTAGCAGGGACAGCTCTCCTCATTAGTCTTGGATTAGAATATAACCCGAGGTCCCCACTCAATGTGCCCTTCTTACATTAATATTTTACTATTTCATTTCAGTGTTCGTCGACCACTGATGAGAAAGAACTTCCCGCTGATGCTTCCCATCTCCAAACCAGTTCCCTCACCTAAGTTTGGTGTGATTACACCTCCAAGGTTGGTTGTGTCACATTTGTCTTTATAATATATATATTGTACAAGACAATCTTGTTATCTCAAATTTATATGTATCACTTAAAGTAGTTTGAGATTTAAAAAAATCTCTTAGTCATGTTATCTCAAATTTGTATGGACCACTAAAAGTAGAAATTAAAAAATAAAAATCTCTGTCAATCTTGTTATCTCAAATTTGTATGGACCACTTAAAGTAGTTTTGAGATATAAAAATAATTCCCAATATTTTAGAGATTCTTTTAGTGAAAGTTGAGATAAAGATTATTGAAAAAGAAGTCTTGTCATGTTATCATGGTTATCACAAAGTTAAAGACACGACTAAAATGTAAGTTGAGATATGCTTACCTTACTTTCTCACACAATTTACTGTAATATCAATATTGTAAAGATTTTGTTTTTTTGAGATAATTTCCTGATAATATGAATATTTTGAGATATTTAATATTGGTATCCTAAGATATCCAGATAATTTGAGATATTGAATATTGATGTATGGCCATGCTGAGCAAATATTTTCAAACAATATTTGTTTAAAGTAATATTTCACCTTATACCTTCTTTGAGATATCCGTATAATTTGAGATAACAAGTTTTCATATTTTCAAACGTAAATCCAAATTTTGTTTGTACAAACTATCTTTCAGTTTCTTTGCTTTTAATGTCACAACACATAATTTATTTTGAAATCTTAAAAAAAGTAAATTGCGCTTTTGTTGACCTTCGTGTTGTAAATGTATTTTTATACTTTATGTTTGTTTCTTTTATCTCACATGCTGTCTTCAGTTTGTAATCTCTTCTTGTAGATTGTGTCTAAATATTTTCCTTAACCTATATTTTGTTAGAACTTCCTTACCTTTGGGATGCACAGTACATTGATAAATTTGTTAGACATGTTGGGGGACTTGCCTTTAATAATTATTTGATAATTCCAAAATTCCACCATTGGAAAACTTTCGATGTTTTGATGTTTATGTATGAAGTTATTTTGTTTTAATTTAATTTATTAGTATCAGACTTTCGCTTTTCATACACAAATGTGACTTTTGTTTATTATTGACTACTAGTTTGCAGTTTATATAGTATGTGATTCGGCAAATGTTACTCAGCGATAATTTCTTCTCTAGCAAATTGTAAACAGCAATGCCAAACCAATTTTGATTGGCTCCTGATGTTATGTCATTTATCAGTTCCATGTTTTCTTTTTCATGAAGGTATGGAAAACATTTGATATATTTGCATTTAACTTAAAATCTTTGCAGTTACTTTCGCCATGTTGGATTTTTTCATCCCTTCATGGAAGAGGAATGCTTTCTGTGTCTGAGCAATTTGGTGCTGAAATAGTTAAAATTGCAAAGTATTACTGGGTCATAAAATGACATCCAACTTTCCTTCAGTCCCTTTAAATACCAATTGCATGTACTGTGCATCTACGACTATGTTGTGCTTGTAAACACCGTGTTATATTTCGTGATCACAGCAGGAAAGAGGCATTCAAGAGTCCCAGCAAACTGATCATGGACATCCGCAAAGCCAAGGGGGAAGAGTAAGATTTATTCTTTATGTGTAGTTTGAAATTTTATAATTCCGTATACTGTGTTGAAATAACTAATAGCTAATAACTAATACTTGCGATAATAGCTAACTTCGGATATGTAATTCCGTATTCTGTGTTGAAATAGCTAATAACTAATACTTGCGATAATGGCTAACTTAGGATATATGATTTTCTGCTTGTATATCTTCTTTACGTGTAGTTTTGAATTTATAACTACTGATATTGTCTGAATTGACTAACTTCTTATTATGATTTTCTGGTTGTATATCTGAAAGTGTAAAGGGGCAAGTATAAGATATCCGGATATATGGAATTTTATAGCTCCTACGATATACTGTTTGAAATAACTAATTCCTAATACCGTCCAAAATAACTAACTTCGGCTAATTAAATACTGTCGAAAATAACTACTAATAATATGGTTTTCTGATTTTATATCTTAGTTTTAGAAAATCTTTTCTTGCATGCTATCTTAAGTTTACACAATCATGTGCTGTACACAGGTGTGATGAAGTAGACGCTGCTGAAGTCTTCGTCTCCAGCACTGAGTAACTCCATTTGTTGTTATAACCAACTACCTATAATACCAGCATCATACACTAGACAAGCACCCACATGACTATTTCGTACCCCACCTATTTAATGCTATGGAAATGAAGAGTATTTTGTTGAATATTTGAGAAGGTTCGTTACAGGTTGATATTCTTTCTAAGCCCTTTGTTCAATTAGGAAACTAATAAAGTAGTTCAATTAAGAAATTGAAAAATAAGTCACATAAAACATCAGACTTGTTGTAGTTTGTAAAAAAATTGCACTTATTTTACACTTATAAGTGGTTTGAAGTTCAATCTGTAACCTTATTTTACCGTATTTCTCTTAATGACAGTGCCTGGGCATTATGTAAAATGCAAAGGGGGCGCTCTTATAAAATTTAATTTTTTGATACAAAAGATCAAAAATATATTAAATTTTGAAGATTTTTAAAAAAAATTGTAAATGTGGGGGAGGGGAAGGAGACGCTACTATTAGGGGAAATATGGTATATTTTGAATTAATATATGGAAATTAATTCTGTGCTCCACTTTGCGTAGATTGCATTACATTCCATGAATTCAAGTATAAATGATATAACCTATACGTAATGTGAAGTGAACATTTAGGGGGTTGAATAATGACCTATTTTGCACTTACAACATTATTTGTACACACACAGTTATGAAATAGATATGAACCTGAATAAATAAAATGTTTAGAGGTGTAAAACATATACTCAAGTTTAACACACATACAAAATGCCACAAAAACAGCCTCTGCACTCCCTAATTCTTAAACTCACCCAAGCTCACTTTTGCCTTTGCCATTTACATATCTTCCAAACAGTCTATTAACTAATTTTTGAATTATTCTGTATTTCGAATTTTATGATTCTTTGTTTCAAGAAACTCATTACTCATTGAGAGATACAAACAGTTTTAATCTGTTTCTCATAGCAATTTAAATGCTCAGTCAGTTCTTAGTGTTTGCCCTATTTTTTCCTCCAATCAGACGGTGAGGAATTAAAAAAAAATGGCAAACTTATTCATGTAAATTTCTAACAATCACCAATTTTAATAATTTAATCATTCAGTAATTGCTTACTAAATGGCACGCGCTTGTTTGGACACAAGGAGGCAGATTTAGTAGAAGCGCAAACGTTTTAAGAGGCGTGGTTTCGTAGTAGCACGGGGAAAAAGTAGGGCAAACACTAAGTCAGAGGCTAAGAAGTAAAATTTTAACAATTAAGAAACCCCGGTCAGTCTCTGCGCTCCTTCCCTTAGGTTTCTTAATTGTTAAAATTTCACTTCATAGCCTCTAACTAATACTTAAAATGCTCAGTCAGTTCTTAGAACACACTGAGTTGCATCATTTAATAGCATGATGTGATGTCATAATATCAGGATGTGATGTCATAATACCAGAAAGTGATGTCATGATAGAAACAACCAAATGAAAATATGAATGAAGCATTCTGATTGGTTTAGTGATAAAAATGGGACCAATGAAACCAGTTAATTTAAAACTCATTACATTCTCAGAACACTCAGAGATTTTACTGGACATTGAGTAATGAGGTTCTTGAAATCCAGAAACACAAAATTCTAATAATAAAATAATTCTAAAATGACTTAATAGACTGTTTCCAATGGTATATTAAATCCATAATAAAAAATAATGTCTTGTATGAATTATGTCGGTACTTTACTTTGTTTAATTTAGATTGACTTACATATTTCATGATCAGTAATTATTATTTTAAATACTAGAATTACCTTTGTGTTTTCAACTCATGTTAAATATATGATTGTTATTAAAAAATAATTGAATTACTGAAGAACATTTTATTGGAATTAAGTTTCATATTTCAAGGTTGTTTGTGTTTATTCCCTTATGAGCTCACTGATTGAATACTGTGTTTACCTCATTATGCTATGATGCATGTGTAGTGTCAAGAGATAAAATTGCATGTTTTATCCTAAGGTGTATAGTTCCTCTGCGTGAGGGAGAATTGACTTCTTTCCAAAAAATATTGTAAGATTAAAATTAAATTTGTTTGTGTTATACTATAACGATTCTAAAGAAAACTGTTTGTTACATTAGTATAAGTGAAATATACGTATTTCTCATAACTTCTATAAGTGAAAGATAAGGATTTCTCATAACTTATAGAAGTGAAAGATAAGGATTTCTCATAACTTCTATAAGTGAATGAAGGATTTCTCATAACTTCTATAAGTGAAAGATAAGAATTGCTCATAACTTCTATAAGTGAAAGATAAGGATTGCTCATAACTTCTATAAGTGAATGAAGGATTTCTCATAACTTCTATAAGTGAATGAAGGATTTCTCATAACTCTATAAGTGAAAGATAAGAATTGCTCATAACTTCTAAAAGTGACAAATAAGGATTTCTAGTAAATTTGGAGGTGAAAGATAAGAATTTCTGATATCAACCAGGGAAAGAAAAGGATTTCTTATAACATCTATAAGTAAAAGATAAGGATTTCTTTCGTAACTTATGTAGGTGAAAGATAAGGTTTTCTCATAACTTTTATAAGTGAAAGAAAAATAATTCTAGTAAATTCTATAGCTGAAAGATAAGGATTTCTCATAACTTCTAAAAGTGAAAGAAAAGGATTTCTCATTACTTCCTATAATTGAAAGTTAAGGAATTCTTTTAAAATTCTGACTTGTGAAATACTCTTTCAGATTGGTCTTTGCTATTTTCAAGAATGCGTTTCATAGGTAATGTAGAAAATGTGTTACATATTACAGTTCCAGTCATGTCCACTCGAGATACGACCTTCTGGTTTGGTTCGACATCTGTGAGCTGGCGCCCAATGGAGAGTAAGTCATTCCCAAATATTTTGTCGTAAACAAATCTGATACTTACTGATGACTCTAAACAAAATGAAACTAGTATAAGAAACACTAAGTCTTTGCCTTGCCTACTCGTAATCAACTAAGCAGATGTGAAGTAGATTTGATTGAAGAATAATGCATGAATGATCTATATGCAGTTTGATAGCCAAAGTAAAAGTTCAAAACAAATTTGTTTACTTATGAATTCGAAAAGATAGTTTAGATACCATTCTAGATGTGAACAAGAAATGTCACTGTGACAAATGCCCTTGAAGTGGTTTTGACCTTTGACCCCTAAGTGTGACCTTGACGCCACTGGATTTTGCGCGTGACACATCTTGTTGTGGTGAGAACTTGTGGCAAGTTATTTGAAAAACTGTCCATGAATGTCAGAGTTATTAACCGGACATAAAAGCACTTCTGTTTGACCTTTGACCTTGAAATTGGAGCCACAGACCAGGAGTTTGCGCGCGCCACGTCGTCTTGTTGTGATGAGCACTTGTGCCAAGTTATTTGAAAATCCGTCAAGGAATGTCAGAGTTATTGACCGGACACGATTATATGGACGGACTGACGGACGGACAGTGCGACTACTATATGCTGCCCTTCAGGGACATAAAAATTGCTTGTTCTTTTCCGTTCAGCCAGGTATGCAATCAGAATTGCCTCATCGATTTCAATACTATTCAAATACAAGATGGAGAAGACAAAGCAACATAACATTGCATCATATGTCAGTTGAATTGTTGTTTAACAGCGCGTCCACACATTATTCAGGTTATAACATATGACAGCCATGTGTGTATTATAGGCAACTACATTAATAAATGCACATTATGTGGCATTTTCAAAGTTATGTGATAAATAGAATGTCACAATCGTGCCTATTAATATTGAATGTATTAAAACTGATGTATAAAATTGTATACAATTGATATACTGCGAGGCTCTACAAACTTGTTTAATAATTTCAATATTAAACAGGCAGTCGTGTAAAATCCTCTATATGTATGTCTGTTTGTGTACAGAAACATGCTTGCCGTAGTTGACCACAGTGATGATATGCGGTGTTCCGGCACCTACATGTTACTCTGTATGTATGTCTGTTCGTGTACAGGTACGTGCCTGCCGTGGTGGACCACAGTGATGATATGCGGTGTTCCGGCACCTACATGTTGCTCTGTATGTATGTTTGTTTGTGTACAGGTACGTGCCTGCCGTGGTGGACCACAGTGATGATATGCCATGTTCCGGCACCTACATGTTACACCAAGGGATACAGCGACGTCTCGCCATCACCATCACGCATGAGCAGGGACCCGACTTCTTCTGGAAGGACGTGAAGGAGCTAGTTGTTGGTATGTTTCCCATTTAGTGGTCATTTTAGCTCCCAGACAGTTATTACTGGGAGAATTTACAGCAAATTGACATTCCTTTTCTATCCGCAGTCATTATTTACTGAAAGAAAGTGTTCTGTGTTGTTCAATTTACTTTTAGCATTGGTTAAATCTAATTGGTGACCAAAGTTTACACATCAATAAATCAGTTAAATTTAATCATGGCACGACACTTGAAATGTTGAGGTTATTAAACCTTATGAACCCATGAAACTCGGGTTTAGATGTCACACCAATTTACAGGGATTATCAACAAGCTATCATATATAAATGTAAATTTTTTTTTTTTTTTATATATTACTGTTTCTCTGCAGGTCGTATCAGAACTACGCCTGATTTCCGTGACTACGACACAGAACACACAGTGCTATCACTTGGTCTATTTCCCGCATGTTACATACAGCAGCCGAGCGATGACCGGGTATTTTTCCGGTTTGAGGCGGCGTGGGACAGCTCCCTGCATAACTCCCCACTGTTGAACCGGGTGACGGCATCCGGCGAAAGGGTTTACCTCACACTGTCGGCTTATCTTGAGGTGAGTCATAGTTGATCTGTTGCAGATTTACCTCACACTGTCGGCTTATCTTGAGGTGAGTCATAGTTGATCTGTTGCAGATTTACCTCACACTGTCGGCTTATCTTGAGGTGAGTCATAGTTGATCTGTTGCAGATTTACCTCACACTGTCGGCTTATCTTGAGGTGAGTCATAGTTGATCTGTTGCAGATTTACCTCACACTGTCGGCTTATCTTGAGGTGAGTCATAGTTGATCTGTTGCAGATTTACCTCACACTGTCGGCTTATCTTGAGGTGAGTCATAGTTGATCTTTTGCAGATTTAGTTCACATGAAAGGCATCTTCATTTCAAATGAATGGCATGTTGTTTACTGGCTCATCAACGCGTTATTTTGGCTCATCTTGAATCGCCCCAGAGATGGGAAACGGATATATAGGAAAACGTGGACACTGCCTACTCCCACTGTAGAACAGAATTTCTATGTTTGTTTAACGCTCGTAGACAGAGCCTGTTACACAGGTCTACTCAGTTTATGTCTCGATTCAATAACTGAGACAGAAAAAACCCACCCAGCACCATCTAACAGATGAGTGAGGCTTAGAGAAGGAATGTGCTTCTGCCAATTCAGTTTGTTTCACATTTTCACTCTAAAACTTATATTTTGAAAAAGGGCACAGTCACTTTCTTAAGTCTATATTTTTGAAAGATCAATTCTTCAAATAAAACATTCATAAAGATTATTAGGGTTATATAATATAGGCAATATTGAGAAAAGATGCATTAAAAGGTCTCCTTTTTCAACTTTTTTAAATACAGGGCCCATATAAATTGAATAGTAAAATATAAAACTGCTACAGAATAACTGTTTGACGTACTGTTTTTCACGTATTTTATAGTTCTGTATTTCTTACTGTCATTTATTACATAACTGTCATTAATTTACATTGACCTATGAATGACGTAATTTTAGTATCACACAAAAAGAGTTATATCGTCACTAGTGATGATATAACTTTTTTATGTCATCACTAGTGGTGATATAACTTTGCCGGAACTACTTTCTTAACATATTTGTTAAAAAACACACTGGTTTAAAGTTAAAATATTTTTTAATTTCTTCTTTTACGTAAAGTTATATAATAAACAGTATAATTAACAGCATAAATTTGATACTGAATTAATGTCACTCGAGGAAAAAAGTGGTAATCTGGTTAAAATAACTCGTCCTTTTAACCAAATTACCACTTTTTTCCCTCGTGACATAAATTCAGTATCAAATTTATGCTGTTAATTATTCTCTATTTATTACACGCATGACTGTTAATGTTTGCAGGTTGACAACAGTCCCCAGCCAGCCTGCGTCACCAAGGACCTCTGTATGGTCATACACTCGAGGGACACCAAGATTTCTGCTTCCAAGTAAGTTACAGTGAAATGCACCCAGTTTATTTTGCAATTTTATTGTTTTATTCTGAAAATTAATGCTCTTTTTATGATGTTCAAATTTTATATTTGATACTTGTCTGACCATGCTGTGATTGAGTCGGATAACTGTATTCACAAACAATTGTTGTTTCCTTGCTACTTATATAATTTGGAGAAATTTTAAATGCAAACGTCTTGTGTGTGAATTAAATTATCATCGTCATCATCATCAGTTATTGTACAAGGACACGTTATTTGTCTGTTATACATGTTTAAGGTGGCGTACATCATGCTTTTTTTAAAACAGTCTTAAATTTAAAACAAGTTCCAATTCATGATAGAAGTTCAGGTCTAATATTTGAATTCATCGTCTATTTTGATGAAATCTGGCATAAAATGCCTAAATTAACCCTGTCATGTTCCCTATGATAGCACATATTTCTGTGCAACATGTATTTCTTTGTAAATAAAGCATAAATTTTAAGCTCATTCATTTTCTTTAGGCCCTTTATATTAGAAAATGTCATCAGTTGACATATTTTGTCCGGAGCCCCTAGACCCCAACAAAGGCCTGATATGTACCCCTTTAAATATGCATACATATCTGCTTACAGTGAGAACACACTATTGATAAAACAGTCTTCCACAGAAATGTTTTTAATGTAAAAATATATATTTTGCTTTTTGTGATATTCTTATGTTTTGCTTTGTATTTAAATACATAATTATTTTATTGTATGACTATCTGCATGCTTTCTTCAGTTTGAGTTTTACCTGTTATGTGTAGCATATGTAAGAAATATAATATACAGTACATGTGACTTATAAGTGTGAGATTCACATGAAATGTTATTTCTGTTTTGCCATGTTCTGTGTGTTCCCAGTGTAACCTAAGTCTGCAGTGTTCCCATACATTCTTTATATTCGTGGTGAGTGTGAGGAGGTGGAGGCCACTGGAAGTTCGCTTGATAGATATGTTCTGACGTAAAAGCGTCTGCGGTTGTAATCTAGTGGTATCTTTTGGTGTATCATCAGCTATATGTTCAAATTATGTTGAAACGCTACAGGTGACGGATCTGAAGGGATTTAAAAAAAATGCGTAAAAAAATGCATAGGTCAGTGGCTTCACATCAAATTTCAAAGGCAATGAGCTGTAGTATGTTGCTCAATTCAAGATGGATGATAGCACTGAAAATAGTCACATTTTATGAACATTTCTTCGTCTAAACTGCTTTAAAATACTGTAGATCACATTATGTCCACGTGATCTTAAGTTCGCGAATCAGTGGGTCTCTGATTTATTCGCGTGTTCTTGAATTTGCGTCCAAGCAAAATGTAAGTATACATATTTTCTTATAAATAATATATTTCTGCGGTGTTGATTGTCGAGTTTTGTTTATTTCATTAGGTTTTTCCTGATACACGTATTTCACACTTAATATGTTAATTCCGACTACATCCGCTATCGGAGTCCTGTTTATAGCCCGGAGATACATCAATTATCCTATCAATTATACTAAGTGACGCATTGTGTGAAAATAATTGTAAAGAATTTATTGATTGTATTAAACATGATTTGTAATGCTTAATTCATTGACTGATGTTTAACACATATAATTGCCAGTACAGAAAACAGAAAATAACATGTATTTTTGAAGTGTAGACGACGCACTTTGAATTTTATCAATTCATAACTTTCACATCTGGTCAACTTCCGGTAGGTTGAGATATTCAGTAGGTGAAAATAAAGGCGTTTACTCGGACTTTATCCTCAAGCTCTATACGAAAAATGAAAACATTAGACCATGATTTAAATTAAATGTATCCATACTGGTGTTTTAAAATCCGACAGCACCAAAAGAAGATACGTAGATGTACACAAAAAATAAAGCTTTTAATGCAATTATCACTACAAACTAGTTTTATGAAGGGCTAAAGTCAGTTGATCACCAATGATAAACACCGAGTTTACCCCCTACCAGAATGTGGAGGTCTTTTATTTTATTGATCACTGATTGGTCAAATTATCTTGATGATGTCATGTGAAAGTTATGAATAGCCTTGATTCAACATAAGTTAACCACTCTTTAGGATATAACGTTTCTAGCTTGTACATGTATATATACCGACGATTGAGCTTTCGGATACTCTTTCGAGTTTATTATCCGCGAGTTCTTACATTTGTGAGACAGTGGATTCGCGAATATTAGCGAAAATAAAACCCTCGCGAATAATACCGGATCTACAGTATCATAATTCTTATAAAATGTCACTTGCATGTCCATTAAGTTGACCTGTATTAATTGTTTGTTTTTTCCATCAGCAAATTCAAGATGGCCACCACGACATCACCCGTCATCAAAATTAAAAATGGCCACCACGACATCACACAATTTGAAATAAATAGGGAAGTGTCAAAGATGTCTTCTGATTTAAGGTTACACGCAATCTGAAGGGATTAAAAAAATGCGTTGATCAGGAGGTTCACATCAAATTTCAAAGGCATTGGGCTTTAGTAACGTGCTCAATTCAAGATGGATGATAGTACTAAAAATAGAAAAAAATTACGAACATTTCTTTGTCTAAACAGCTAAAGATGGCCTCCACGACATCACACGTCATCAAATTTAAAATGGCCGCCATGACATCACAAAATTTCAAATAGAGTTAAATAGGGAAGTGTCAAAAATGTATTCTGATTTAAGGTTACAAGCAAATATGCTGCTTTCTTTAGACACCAACACCAGTATAAATACAAATTATAAAGACTTTATTTAACATATTTAATGAGAGAACTCATTTGAAACAGTCTTCCATGTCACTTTCATCTATCTATTCTTTTCACATTACATCGTTGACCAGGTCTGTAGAGTATCTGTTGCTCAAGTGAGCAGCATAATCTCAAAGTTAGGGTGCTCCTAAAAGAGTATGAGAGTGGACCTTTGGAAATGGCCGATCACGACATATACGAAATATTGCAGTCTCGGTTTGATTGAGACTGTTCATGAACGGTAGTGAAATATGTTAGCTACCGCTCACGCTCTCTAGCCCCGGGTTGAGCAGAACTCAATATTCATAAAACTAATAGTACAACATTTTAACCATCCCGAAGATGGCATGCATATGGCGGTGGACATGGAGTATATTTCTCTAAACAGCTATGTCGGATTGCGTATGGTCCCAGTATCTAATAAAATTAAATGCCCCTAAGAGCGAAATGAACAAAATGGAATTTAGTTGGGAGCAGCGGTTATGAAGCCTGCGTATCACAAGTAACAGCCAAAAGACTAAGTCAAGATTGCTTTTCTGAAGAAAAAAAAAAGCAGAAAAACTTTTCTCATAAAGTACCCTCTACGGCATTTCAGAGGCATGTTTTGAATAAAAAACTTGCAGCGTCCGTGGCCGAGTCGTTTGAGTTGCCCTTCACCGCTGTGGGTTCGAGCATTCATGGTACTATAAATCTTTATGTGAGGAAGCGATACAGCTGGCTTCCGGAACGTCGGGGATCTTCCTCCACGAATGGAAGCTGGAAAGTTGCCATATAACCTTTGCTGTTGGTGCGACTATAAAATCAAATTCAATTCATTAAAAAACTTAAGCAAACTATTATTCTAATAAGAACATTTGAATGCAGCTGCGTGTCTGTATACAAATGGCTATACCATTGCTCTATACACTAGTTACCCTGTATTCATCTACAAATTATGCATCACATAAGTATTCCAGGGAGAGTGTTGTGACTGAATATTTATATGCTTTGTGAAGTGTGTGGTGGGAGGGCCCTCCCCGACCCACAACACATTTACAGGGAGAATAAATTTCTTACCATTTTGGTAACAGAAAAAAAGAAAATATTTTCACTCTTTAATGTTGCTTATCGCATTATTTTGTAAAATACCTGTTAGCATTCATTTCAGTAAGATAAATACATTTTCATCATTTCATTAGTCTTGACATTTAGAATGTGTCTCATGTACTTTACTGTGCTTGTCTTTACACAAATGTAATACAAGGTAATATAAAAAGCACTTTGGCGAGATATCACATGGTTTCCTTCTCTTGGTGTCTGAGAGTGCTCTTTACGTCTCACACAACAATTAATTTTCCCAAGGGATCCCATTGTAATGTTTTTGTTCGTGGCATAAAGATAAATACAATTTACAATACGTCTTTAGATTTAAAACGCAAGTAACAAATATTTACCAGGTTGATTTTTTTAAATCTCGTGTATGTGACCCCTACGAAAAATACGAAATTCATACACTATCTAGCTGAACATGTGGTTCTTTGGTCAAACACTTCTGATGCTAAAGTAAAGAAATTCCTTGTTTTCACATTAAAAATTGCCTAAAATGGAGAAAAAGATAGAATTATATTATAGTTTCCTTTGGTCTCTAGGTCCTTGAGCTCTCAGGAGAGGTATTAGAGGTGTGAGACCTGAACAGTGCTAAACCTGCATGTTGAAATGTGTGTTTAGCACATATATCTGTGTGACTGGCATACAAGAAAGCATATCTCAGTACTGAGGGGGTTTAATTCTGCTTCCTTAAAAGCAATAATAAGTCGCACACCAGGGGAAGAGGGTTTGGATGTTAAAATTGGCGCAGGAGGTGTCAGTAGGTAAATCATGGACACAGAAACATTGATTGTTGGCGACATCAACGCACAAAATGTCATGGTATCCAAGTAAAGGAATCAGATATAATAGGTATCCAGTTTAGATAGGGAAATTCCAACTGTCGGTATAATATGAAACCTCGTCAGAGCCTCAGTTCTGATGAAAACAGATATACCTCGTTTTAGAATTCCTTATCTTCAGATCTGTTTTGACATCCGTGAAAGATTCTTATAATGTGCATGTTAAGTAAGTATGTGCAGTATGCTACACAAAACTAGGGTACAAACTTCAAACTGAAGGGGGCTGGTACACCCAACAACTATAGCTTCAGAGTTGTCTCCCTTCAGTAGAAAACCAGTCTAACAAGCCTTTCTCTGTCTCTGACCACAGTAGTCCTTTCAGGTCGCTCAGAAGCTTGTTCAGCAGTGGAGCAAAGAATTCAGACTGTAACCGCGTGAGCGGGATCTACGAGATGTATCTGCGACAGATGAGCGAGTCAGGTAGCCCAGGTTTGTGATGCTATTTACGCTTTATTTTCATTATGTTTGGTTCACGTTCTCACGCCATAGCTTCATGTAGCAACATGTAGTTCTGTAGATGCTCATGCTATATAGCCCAGCTTGATAAGTACATCTGAAAATTATGTCCCCTTAAAACTTCTTCAACTCTCAAACAGTTAGAAATGTGTATTTAAAGAGTAATAATTTTCAAACCAAAAATTATGTCCCCTTAAAGCTTTTTAGCTTTTGAGACAAGAAAAGGTAGTTTGCTCCCTGGAAGTTGAAAATGACAACTCTGCATTGAATGACTGTTAAAGGGAAGCAAATCATGTTATTGAACTGGGCCATACAGTGAGTATGAAACAAGGTCATATTTAAAGGAAATTAAGGCAAATGGGTGTTTTAGGGAAAATGACTGATCAGCAACTGGACGCAAAGGCTATTATAGTTGTTCTTAGCAGGTTAAGGGTTAATGGCACATCAACACATTGTTCAGGTATTTAGAGGAAGGAACCTGCCCTACTCTTACTAACAAATGGATTCCTATAGTTCTTGAACTCGGAGAACAGACTCCAATATACCGGACCTGCCGGTTTGCGTCCCCATCCTTTATACCAGACCTGCCGGTTTGCGTCCCCATCCCTTAGGAGTCTCCAATATACCGGACCTGCCGGTTTGCATCCCCATCCCTTAGGAGTCTAAGGAAAAGGAAATACAAATGAAGGTCATCATAATGTGCTTCAGATTGAGATATGGACATGCATTCAACCTACATATAACGTGTATAACCATCGGATTAATTATTGTCAATGAAATTGTTTTGTCTGGAAAAATTGATGACTCATCTGTTGTTGTTTTGTTTTTTGTTAAATCGTAAATATAAATTTACATTGGGTTTATATTGCTATCAGCTCTACATAAAATTAAAAAAAATTGTTCTTTTTTACTAGAGCCTTAAAGCATCAAACAAATTAATATTAATGATTTATATCCCAAAATTTGCAGTATCATCGAGTTTTCCTGAACAAACTATTTGAATTTATTGACAGTTATTAAATTATATGGTTCATGGGTCTTAGTTCAGTACATATGCACGTTGAATAAGAAACTGAATCACATAATGATGTTTTTCTTCGTATTGGGCATTGTCACCCATAATAATATCAGATCGCCTCCGATGCCTTTACGGCCAAACAAAAAAATACCTGTGTTTCCAGTGGCCCGACCGACCCTATTTTTAAGGGGCCGACCCTAAAACTTTTTATGGAAAAAAAAATAAAAAAAATAAATGTTTTTTTTTTATTGTTTTTATTTGTTCTGAACAATGATTTGTCACAATATATCGAGGTAAACTGACATCACAGAGCAACTTTCAGCTGTATCATCAACTTGTATGGGGTTTATGAGATAAATACATGTAGAAGCTCACACTATCTTGCTCCAAAAAAAAGATTTAAAAAAAATGCCTACCTACCGACTCTATTTTTTTAGAGCATGCAATAGGAAACACACCTATTTTTTTGTTTGGCCTAATATGGATTTATGAAACGAGTTTGGTGAATTGATTGAAAACGAGATTCTGTAGCGTCCGTTTTAAATTAATGTACAAGCACGTTTCATTAAATCAGAATACAATATATTAACCAGCTTTTGATTCTTTTTGTTATATGTCTTTCTGCAGACGTTGCTCACAGCAACGTGTGCAACACTTTATAATGTGGTGTCGCTTTACCTGTCACTTGTACTAAACACCTGTCATACTATTGGTAATAAACGTGTGTGTTTGTTATAAATGACATTGTTAGTGTGTAAAGCATATACGGTAATGAGCTTAATCTGCTAACAAAATATACGGATTTTCTGTAAAAATATAACTGCTGTTAAAGTAGCTATCCCGCCAACAACAGCCAAATTTTACAAAAAATTTACACCATTTCTAAACTTACTGATGACGAGGTATATATATATATAACTTGTATATTATGAGAATCCAAACTCTTTAGACACACTATAAACAGCTTTTACCAGCCAGGCCAAACCCCAAAACTAGAGCGTTGAATTAAGAGTTACCAACTCATAATTCATTTTACGCATATTCAATCATGGGTAGTTAATAACCTCATTATTATATGACCTGAACACCTGGATAGAGTTTTGATAAATGGTTTTGTAGTGTAATTTTTGCTGTTATTTGGCGGGTTAGTTTCTTTAAAACGGGTACATCAGGATTTCAAATAATGGTTTGAATGAGCCTAAAACTGACTCCTTATTTACAAGGGAAGTCAGTTTGCTCAGCACATTACGTGGTCCCACCTTAATTCCATTAAGCGATGGAAAAGCTTATACTAGGAGGATTTTATAACGGATATTTCGACAATAAAACACGTTTAATAACATTTTTTACTGAAAAAATGCGATAACCTGTGTAACATTACGTACTAAATGTTTAATTTTACAATATGCAAACTTTTTAAGCCGAAATCAAGGTTTTATTTCATACCCCATCCAACCATGTTTTCGCTTCTTGGAGAAGGGGTTGAATTGGGTATGAAAGTTAATACTCGGACCACATAATGAATATATGCTATTGGTTACTTAAAAGTGTTAAAGCATTTTAGGCCCATTTATGGTGAATTCAAATTTTAGACCTCGACAACACTACGCTAACACAACATAATTAGTTTGATATGAGATTGAATTCCATTAAGCGATGGGAAAGCTTATATATAAGGGATATTTTGACAATAAAACACATTTAAAAACATTTTTACCTAAAATAATGCGATAACCTGTTTACAATTACCTATTAAATGTTTTAATTTTACAATATGCAAACTTTTTAAGCCGAAATTAAGGTTTGATTTCATACCCCAGCCAAACCCGTTTTCGCTTCTTTGAGAAGGGGTTGGTTGGGTATGAAAGTTAATACATCGGACCACGTAATGCATCAATTGGAATACTTTTTTAAGCCTGATGTACCCTTTTAAAATCAGTTTTCTGAAGTTGTTAATAGCGTAGCAATTAATACGAACTAATTTCTAATCTCTGTGTGAATCATATACATGTATACGGTGTAATTGTAAATATAATCCATATGAACTGGACAGAACACGTGAAGTATGTTGACAATGTGTGTGGCACTGTTTGCATATGCAATCTACAGGTATGCCTCTAGCTATCACTACACTTCTGTTTCAGTAGTATGTACCTCTTTGCATGCAAAATGAAAAAGAGCTAAACTTGATGACTGTATTTTCTGAAGGCTTCCAGTGTTTTTTTCCCTTATATAAGTGGTACCGAAAAATGGTACCATTCCCAATGGCAAAAAGTATGTTTTCTTCCCAATTGGAGTGACAAAAATCCCAATCCAATAAAGGAAAAAGGTTAAATTGTTGTTTTTTTTGTGTTTTTTTAATATTTAAAGTGAAACTTTTAACAGAAGAACGTGGGAAATATATTATTTTAGGTGAAAGTAATGACATACTACAAGAGAATGTATACATGGTAATGTGTTTGCTTTTGTTTGATAGTGAAAAACTCCCAATTTAAGGCAAAACGTGAATTTTCCCAGTTGAATTAAGATGTAAAAATATGCCAAAATTGATATATATTCTGATTTAATGGATCATTATTTCAAGAAAGCTTTTTATTTAAGTGTTTTAACGTTATGATGCGTGCATTCTGTAATTTATAATTAAATTGAATATAAAATGTGCTTTGACTTTTTATGTCACTGTATAATTATTATGAACAGTTGATGTTTAAACATATATTTAATGGTAATCAACTTCTATAGTGAGTAGTGTATAATAATATCTGCCTACATTACTTGGCTTACGGTTTTCTTGAAAAATTCATATTATTTGGATAATAATTATAACTTACTTAAATGCTTATACCTGTACTAGACAAGATATTCTGTATTCAAGAGATTTTCTTTTCCTAAATCATCGAATCATGACCTTTAATCAACCTCAGGTGTCCAGAGAAGACAGCGACGGGTGTTGGATACGTCATCCACGTACGTACGTGGTGAGGAGAACTTGAATGGTTGGCGCCCACGTGGAGACTCGCTGTTAATCGACCATCAGTGGGAACTGGAGAAACTTACACGACTGGAAATGGTGAGTTAGGGTTGTAGTGATGTTAGTCTGTAAGTACGTGATTTTCTGACTACAGTATATGAACTAGTCTAAATGGCAAAGCATATGTTTGTAAATGAGAATCTGTCATGAAGATAGGGAAAACCTATGAAATTTTCAAAATTATTATAAATTGTTGATAATCGAAACGCAGGATAATTTAAATTCCAATCTATTATCTAGACATTTATTGATGACTGTAAATTAAAAATGCAAGTTTGGTGTGCACGTGATTTTCGCATGACCGAATTTACTTCTTTCAATACATGAATTTGATCGGTCAACAGATTTATAGAGAATGTGGATAATTTCTAACATGTACATAACACTACAATCGATCTTGGAGACATTTTAATGAAAAATAAACACAAAAAAAAACTAAAAAAAACCTTGATCTTTTAATGGCGTTAAGTATATATTAGCCGTAAACTCCCACATCAATATATTTCCCATTTTATTGTAGGTGGAGAAATCGCGTCATGTGCTTCTACTGCGTGAAAAACTAGCTGAACAGAACAAAACTCATGAGTTGAGCAAGATGGACAAGGAAGTGACTAATATGACCAAAAAGGCGATGAAGGAACAAGCAAATGTGGAAGAACTTAAGGAGAAACTTGATGAGATAGCCACAGAGAAAGAAGACGACTCGACGGAGAAAAATAAGTTTGCCCTTCGCCGGGATAACAGCTACTTTAACTTCCAAACCAACGGGGAACCGGAGAAGGAGCTGGCGGCAAAATGTTTGCGTCTGATACTTCAAGGTCGACTGCCGCCGACACCGCCGAGTGTGAAGGTAGGTACTGAGCTGTTTATAATGCAGTAAAAGTTGTTAAAATGTAATATGAAGGAAACAAAATTGGATTAGATTGCTTGCATATTGGCCTGTCATCTTGCATCTTCATCTCGGTTCACGCTTTTACCCTTTTACCCCTATAAACTACTTGGTATGACCCAACTAAATGACAGGAGAATCCATTTTAAAATTACAGGTTAAAATGGTTAAAACAATAATGTGTATTCGTCAGTCAGAAATTACAGCCTATTGACCTGCATGTGTCACCTAGACAGGTCAGTCAGTCTGGAATCTGGATGTTGTTAGATTCAACCAACCTAAAATCAGCCTAATCTGATGGGGTATTTTTAGTGACCTTTTTAGAAATAAATCCAGCAAATGTTAAATCTATACTGAAAGGAAAAAGAAACGCGACACGGGAATTTCCGCTATATATTGTATATACAATATGCTGCTGTTAATCGGATGGTACATGGCTACTTAAGATATTTCCTTTCTGTAAAAAGACTAAAACAACAGGTAACACAGCAAATGGTATTCCTGCAAAGTTTCATTATTGACAGTACGCGTTTGGCGCAAACTTAGGATGCAAAATTTTGCAAACTTTTTACGTTAAATACAGTACTGAACTGGCTCAATTTTTCAAAGAGGAACTTCAACATTTATGAATTTCTTGTTACAATGTGTACTATGATTAAAACATCTACAACATCACAGTTTTGTCCTTTCTCTAACTAACTGCAACATTTTTTTTTGCAAAACATCTTGGGATTTCCTTGGAATATATACGGAATTAAGTGTGCAGTATATACCATATATAGCGGAAATTCCCGCGTCACGTTTCTTTTTCCTTTCAGTATATTTACCTAACGTATGGTCTAAAGCAGAGGATTTTTTGCATGAATTGTCTTTTTCACTGCAGACTTTTATATCAATGGAAAATTACGGAAAATTTAAAAAAAAAATCAAAGAAAAACAAATCAGAATTATTTTTTGTTTCTCTTATAGCTGTAGTTTCCTAGGTGTACAGGGGAGATAATAATATCAGTGATGAGGACAACCTTTTTATTAAATTTAAAAAATATATATATATATATTAGAAAACTAATTTGTACGGTTGGCACCTTATATTAATAGCATTATCTATTTTCAGACATCTATGAGTGAATCTGTGATGAGTTCAGTGTCGTCATCTGACAGTGATTTAGGGGCCAGTGGGGAATCTATGGGGTCAAGTATGGTCTCTTCGTCGTCAGAAATGTTCAAGTAAGTTCTGATAAAAAAATTATCTCTCAACTGATTTTCTCACCTAACAACATATTTTTGTTCCAGGTCCAATGATATATAGTTTATGTTTTAGTTACTTGTTCCAGGTCCAATTTTATAACATTTATGTTTAAGTTACTATGTCCAAAGTTTTCATGTAAATGCTGAAAACGCTGGCTGAATCATGCGCCACAAACCATAGATCTCAGTCCTTTATAGTAAACTATAGAGCCATAGAGCTCAGTCCTCTGTAGTACGATATATCTCAGTCCCCTGTAGTAAACTATAGAACCATAGATCTCAGTCCTCTGTAGTAAACTATAGAACCATAGATCTCAGTCCTCTGTAGTAAACTATAGAACCATAGATCTCAGTCCTCTGTAGTAAACTATAGAACCATAGATCTCAGTCCTCTATAGTAAACTATAGAACCATAGATCTCAGTCCTCTGTAGTAAACTATAGAACCATAGATCTCAGTCCTCTGTAGTAAACTATATAACCATAGATCTCAGTCCTCTATAGTAAACTATAGAACCATAGATCTCAGTCCTCTGTAGTAAACTATAGAACCATAGATCTCAGTCCTCTGTAGTACCATAGATGTCAGTCCTCTGTAGTAAACTATAGAACCATAGATCTCAGTCCTCTGTAGTAAACTGTAGAACCATAGATCTCAGTCCCCTGTAGTAAACTATAGAACCATAGATCTCAGTCCTCTGTAGTAAACTATAGAACCATAGATCTCAGTCCTCTGTAGTAAACTATAGAACCATAGATCTCAGTCCTCTGTAGTAAACTATAGAACCATAGATCTCAGTCCTCTGTAGTAAACTATAGAACCATAGATCTCAGTCCTCTGTAGTAAACTGTAGGTGTACTAGTTTTTTGTGTGGATGTGGGTGTTTTGTTCTTGTGTTGTCAGGTAGGAATCCCACCATGTAAAACCAAAAATGGTTTGTTGTAAAAATGGCTCCAGAAACATTCTCTGTTAATTTCACCTTATTTTCAGATCTATGAATTCCGAATCAGTAAAGACATCCAAATCCTCTGAAAACCTCTCCACGACGTCGACGGAGGGTCCCGACAGGAAGTTGACACTGCCCATCAAGAGCATTCGACCCGATTTGGACAAGTACATATTCGCTCCAGATTGTGAGGAAGTAAGAGTGAGTCCCGTGGTTGCCAGAAAGGGATGGCTCAACTTCCTCGATGAAAAGTCTAACGGTTGGGTCAAGAAATGGGTGGTATGTACTGGTGTTGAGTTTTCATGTTTTGTTACAAGTTTTTATAAAAGGCCCATACCCAGGTTTAAAGTGGGTAATAATTCCACACATAATGCCTAATCAGCAAGGGATTCTTCTCGGGGCTCAAATGGTAGTCGGACTATAATCCTTAGAACTACACACACTTAAAGGGAGTACATAAGACTTATAGGGGGTGTCTAGGGGTCCGATTTAAAATCAATTAATGTTAATTAATTAATCACAAATGTTAACACTATAATGAGCCTAAAATGCAGGAAAGTTTGTTTTGCACAGAAATATGTGCTATTCAAGGATACAAGCTTAATTGAAGCATTTTACGCACAATTCCATTCAAAATACATGGTGAATTCAAAAAACATGGTGAATTCAAAATACATGGCAAATTCAAAATACACGGTGAATTCAAAATACATGGTGAATTGAACATTTAAACCTGAACTACTCGGTGCTAACACTATATCTTGATTGATATGAACTGGAACATTTTTTTAAATTTTAGATATTTCTGGAGAAAGCTTGATGTTCTGCCTTTAAGCTAGGTTACACAGTATCTGTGGCTATTGCTATTTGATTTAGTTTGTGGTACAGTGCAGACCTAACGTGCCATTGTGTTTTAGTGCTGTGGTACTGTTCCTGTAGGATCATTTTCCTTCGATCAATATAACACAAGTCCTTTACTTGACCAGGTCATTTCAGGAAAATAATGAACAACTGACTACTTTGTGTCATACGAAAAGGAATGAAGAGCAACCAACTTCAGGCTTTGAATTCCTTTTTTGCAGTTATTTATAGGGTTTTAATAAAATAAATGAAAACAATCAAAAAAATGACAAAATGGACTAGTTAAATACACTAATTTTTTTTTATTTTTTTTTTTTTTTTTTTTTTTTTGAGCACTAATTATATAATGATCCTTTTTGGTAGTTACGAACCTATTAAAGTTTGTGATAAACCAAATCCGATTATTAAGCAATGCATTCATAGAATGCCATTAGAGTCCAATTCGCCAAAACTGTCATTGCCTTCACCAGCCCTGAAAAATGTTCCCGTGTTTCAATTCTGTAATAGTCATGTTAATTAAAAAAAAGAGAAATTTTGAAATGTATTTGTATGTGGATGCTTACCTTATATACGTAGGTTGTACGACGACCATTTGTGTTCATCTATAATTCGGACAAAGATCCGATGGAGCGGGGAGTTATAAATCTAACCACGGCCCAGATTGAATACAGCGAGGATCAGCAATCTCTCTTAAAGGTGGGTGAATCCACGTTCCAACTAAAGTTGGGTGAAAACTTGGGTGTAACTACGTATCAACTAAAGGTGGGTGAAAGTGCATGTGGTTGGTGTTGTTTGGTGTGTTCCACTTTTTATAGCTTGGCACATTTCAAGTACGACCTCTTGTTCATTTCATCTTTAATATTGATTTTGTAAATGAAGCTTCTGTCTTTTTTTTATTATATGCCCGTCTTTAGACTGGAAGTATCATGTCATGGCATTTTCCGTCCGTCTGTCTGTCCCTTAAGTTTTAGCTGATGAGGGAATATGGCTAATAACTTTAGACATAAGGTCTTCAACAATGAATCTTTGTACACATTTTAGGCATGAACAGAAAAATACATCTGAAAAAGGCCCTTAACTCTCCGAATCATATTTTTTTTACAGTTATTTGCCTTTGAAAAAGGTTTTAACCCGGAACTTAACCTTGTCTTTTACTTCTTAGTTATCCGTGCTAAGGCTTTGCAACTTGAAACAAATACCCTTCTATATGCACGAAACAAAATCTAAAATGCCCATACCTCTTAAATGAATATTTGTTTTTTGTCCCTTAGAAAAAAGTTTAACGTGGAATTTAACTTTGTATATTTACATTTCTACTGCACATGCCTGAAATTATTTTTCTATCTGTTACGTCTTGTTGCGCCTCCTTTCCAAGTGAACAACATTTACTTTTGGGGCGAAGCTAAAACAAACAAGGTGCAGTTAATTTGTATCACGTGTATAATCTATACATGATAACTTTTCTATACACGTTAAACTGGATGACGATATGATGTCATATTGCTTCCCGTACAAGCTTCTTATTCTAAAATGCCAAACGTTACTTTAATATATTTCTTTGACTTGCAATGTAGTAGGTAAGATATAGAGTTTAATAACCAGTGTTTTTTAGATATGGGAAATATCTCCCGAGGTAGAAAAATGGCCCCGATATAAGAACGAGTGCGAAGCACGAGTTAATTTCCATAATTGTTATTTCCTAGTGGCGGAATCTGACGACAACATCCGTAAAACAATCGGAACGTCATTTGGCATTCCCGCCACTGACGGAAAAGGCCGAGCAATGTTCTGTACTGGAAAATATCTCCCACTAGGAGATTTTTCCCAGTAGAGTAAACGAGTAGATATAGCTTTTCTATTCCCAGTATTTCCTATACAAATCACAGACAAATATGTAATATATATTCATTACAAAGTGTGTTAGTGACCTAATATGGGATATACGATGTCAGTAAATTCTGTTTGGGACTTGAACTTCGCTCTCGCCCAATATGGAATTTACTGACACAATATATCCCATGTTAAGTCACTAACTTACTGTGTAACTTACTTGTTACACATCGGGCATACTTGCCCCGATTATGGCAGTGCTCTTGTTATATATTTAGCTTGGCTCTTTTCAAGAATCACTTCTCTCGATCATTCCTCCTTATTGATTTTGAAAATTAAATAAAAACTTTTATCCTTCTTATTTTAGTTTATGGAATTGAATCTACAAGCTTTCATTCAAATCCTAACTGCTTGTTATTTGTTCACTTTTTATTTATCCTGGCAAAATAAATTAGTTTTCACTAAGCATTTATATTAGATTTGAAAGTATGTAGTACTTATTGATCGATTTATTTAGTATATATAAATCCTATCCCTGCAAGTACTTGATAACAACCCATGTTTAGAGGGCTATGGCAAGTAATGGTTTGCAGAATCATGATGTGGTTAGATATAAGCATTCTAACCCTTAACCCGCTACATATATATAATGGACTGTTCTTTCTATGCATTAAGACCATTCCATTTATGCGACAAAGGGGTGTTTTGGGGAAAATGACTGATCAGCAGCTAGACATTGCCAGCGCTATTATAGTCGTGCTTAGCGGTTTAAGGGTTAATTATGTAGCAGGTACAAGCCCTTTCTGTTCCACAATTCTAAGATCTAAAAATAGAATCTGGAGTTTCCAACAACTTTGTAATGATTTTTAAGTTTGCTTTAAAATGTTTTATCTATTTAATGTCAGCATATAATGATTATATAAATATACATTCCATATTCTCCCTATTTTGCCCCATGGGGTGCAGAAATTTCCAAAATTATTTTAAAAAGAAAATTTTAGATTTATTTTATGGTTAGCCACATGCAAATCACTGATTTTGGTTTAAACAAAAATAAATAAAAAAATAGCGAGTCAAATTAAAAAAGAATATGGAACATGATTTAATCCACTCATTCTTTGGTAAAAACATTTGAGTTATACCCAATTACAGGCAAGAAACACATTCTCTGTATTGACGAGATACCGAGGGTTCCTACTGCAGACTCCAGATGACAAGGAGTTCCATGACTGGCTGTACGCCATCAATCCACTACTGGCCGGACAGATCAGGTGGGTGCAGTGATGAGTAAATACAGCATTTTGGGGATGTGGCAAAAAAGGGTTAAATTTGATATGGAAAATGTGGGGTGAGGTGTGCGGGAAGTGCTCTAAACTCATTTATGAACTAGGGAGTAAAGGTCAATCATTTGAGGAACTAACGATTAGGCAGGTGTGATGAGTAATTGACCAGTTAATATTGGACTTCGGGAAGTGGATAAAAGGCCAAACAATTTCAGGAAGAGGTCAAAAACACACAAATTGAAGAAAGGGAATATCAGAGCCATTTTAAAGGTTGCTCCAAAAAACCTTTTAAGCCTCGGTCAGTCGATACTGTTAAGAGTAATTTCTGTGCACACAACAAGGACGGGGTGCTGAGCAGTGTATTAGCCAGCCAACCGTGCAGCTGTCTTTCGCACGACCGTTTTTGAAAAATCGCAGCCAATATTTGAAGGAGTGGGTGGGGTAAAAAAAAAAATCTTTTTTTTTTGTTAACAACACTTCCAAACTCTTACTGCCTCAATATTGTTATGTTTTGTATACATTTATAGAAGAAAGATGATCTGAAATGCACCTTTTCAACATTTATAAATTACCCCAGAGACACCCACTTGTCGCGAATTGGCACGTAACGTGTGTTAGCAAATTGTTTTGCACACCCTGTTCGCTTATTTGCACACCTGGTTCTTGAATTTTTGCCTAATACACTGGTGCTGAGTATCTTAAAGGTCTCTGCACAGACATGTTACATGCCTTTAATATATCTCTATTTCACCAGGGTCTAACAGATTATAGAAAACTGAGATCGCGGACACCTGGACCCTAGACATCTCAGACAGTGTTTTAAGGATTATCGGAACATGTCAATTTTCGGATCGTACGGAAACACAGCTAATGTCCGATTGGTCCTTACAACACAGACAGGTGCTGGTCACCGTCCCTTAATTGAATGCTGGGCTCAGTATTTACTCTAAAATGGCCCCAAGTTGTCACAGACACAGTCTGAGTCCTCTGGTCCTGGTTGCCAAGTCCGCAGTCCAAGTGGTCTGGAGTTCGGGTATAGAAACTGAACCCTCCATGTTTATGTGTAAGAATAAAAATATTTTTCATTTGTTACCTATCTCTGGTAGACTTTTTCAAAACATGTTTTAAAGAAGTCAGCATAATATCTAAGAAATGTGCACTCGTGTAGACATTACTGGGTGCATTAGAACTATGAAATATAGTTGTTCAGTGACAGAAAACTTACATGTTTTGTCTGCTAAGCTTGATATATTTGCGACTTGAGTTAATGATATCGATATACTCACGTCTAGACGAATCCTTGCAGGAATTTCTGGCGATAATGATATTAGCCAAGTGGGTCTGCACTTAGATACCACGACCGCCCACTGGACATGTAATACTTCCTTATAAAATCTATAGCTTCTACATATCACTGCCAGTTTTATCACAGAAGTATCATATGATTCCCAGACACTATTAGTTATTTGGGTTCTTGACAGGGGACATGGGCTCACATTCATTGCCTAGAAATTATATTCGCCCGAAACGTCATTTAAATGGGACATGGGCTCACATTTTTTGCCTGGACATTAGATTCGCCCTAACCGTCGGACGAAGGGGATACAGTTGCCAGGCAGGCAGGGAATGTGAGCAAGTATCAAAATAATGAATTTGTCATACTTCAAAATTGTTACTACTTGTATTTATTTAGTCAATTTCCCCGTAACTTGCCTCTCATTCATTATTACCATGTGACTTACTTAATGTTTACGTTCATGATGTCAATGCTTTAAACATAGTCAGATTTGGCTGATTTTTTTTTTAAATAAAAAAACCCCTTGTTTACCACAATGTTGGTGTTCTTTTATCTTTAAAATGGCGATTAACAATACTTACTATTATGCCAGAATTTTACCCACAACGGAAAGTGCAGAAAAGTGGTATGAAAGAAACGCTCGACCGTTTACACCATGAAATGACAGCGTAATCTTTTTTTTGTGTGTATTGAGGGTATGAAGCACCCATGGGGTAGACATCAAATGTTCACGTCACGAGATGTAGATGGGCTCATGTCTATGACGTATTGACCAATGAAATGCCGAGAATTTTCTTTGTAGTATGATTTATGGTGGTTCTAGTGGCCATGTCCGCAGTCCGAGTGTTTTGGCACACAGGTTAAGAAATTCCTGTATGATATCTATAACATGATACTATTATAAAAGGAGCACTGTACATGATTATTTTATAAATCCTTTTATAAAAATCCTATAATTATCATGAGAATCATATAAAAGTTGGAAATTCATGAAGGTTATATGAAAATGTGTGTTTTAAAAACAAACATTTTATAAATGTTTTCTCATGTGAAAATTATATGAAACGCATTGTGTAAATATATCATATGAAACGTTTTATATGTGGCTCCTTTTAAAGAAGTATTGATCCAGAGAAATTCCAACCCTCGGCATAAATGTCTTACCAGAACCTCAGCAAAGCCTCGGTTCCTATAAATATCAAACCATTTACACCTAGGGTTGGAAACCCTATCAACACCCATCCCTGGCTTCTGGGCCAGATTGGAATCCCCTAAGTGAATCAGATGCCTACGAAAGATTCATATATTTTTGCATACCGGATAAGGTTATCCGCATTTTACATGGATGCTGGAAAGTCTGATCTTACACATGGGGGAAGATAAAAGTCACACGTATCAACAATGACATCAATAATGCCAACAGTTGCATGACGTCATTATGTAAATAAACATGCAAAACGTTAGTAAAATTGGCAACATTAATGCACAAAATGTCAATAATATGCAAGAAAAAGAATCAATCATGGGTATCCGGCTCAGATGAGAAATTCCATCCCTCTGTATAATTGTTTTAATTGGAAACCTTGGTAGAGCCTCAGTTCTGATAAAAACAATTACACCTTGTGTTGGAATTCCCCGTCTTACACAGGAAATTTGTTTCGTTATGAAAGTTAAATCTCAAGAAATGCTTACTGCTTCATTGTGGGAGACAGAACTTAGACTTGTAAGTGAGGAAGTGTCGATCCTTACGGATGGTGGGAGGTGTACAGTACTGGTTCTACCCAAGAAAAGTGGGTGGTCTGCCTACACCACAAAAAAAATCGACCGTCATATACAACCTTACATGTGTTGAAAATGACGTAAAACACCATACAAACAAACAAACAAACAGAACTGAGAATAAGTCTTGTTTTAATTTGAATATATTTTATTTGTGATATTTCAGATCTAAATTGGCCAGAAGAAAGCAAGTTCCTATATAAACCGTGCAATTTAGGATGTTTTAATGACAATAAATTCAAAAGAATTAAAGCCTCACTGATACAGAAAAGAAAGGAAACATTCTAGAATACAAGGGACATAACTGTGATTTACAGCCTGCCAAGGGAAATAACTCTGGAGGATTCAAGATCAAGAACAAGTTATTTTGCTAAATATTTATTTATGCTTAAGTACAGTATATATACATATTGTTATGTATTCAAAAGTTAACAGATCATTCCACGTTTCCACGTTCATCTGACGGACACCAGTCTTCAATATTCAATGTTGGATAGGCCTGCCATACTCTTTCATGACTCCTTTTGTTATATATACATTAAATGATACTTTTTTTTGTATTTAATCTTTGTTATAAACCTGATCAGTGGATCAGGATGTTTTGAGTTTTCTTGTTAAAAATGAAAACTGATTTTGGTATTTTTTGTACCAAATATTTCTTCTCTTGCAAAAAATAATGTCTAGAAATTCCAAAGTTCGACTTTTTGAGATTTGTGCCATGTTTACCATTATTTAGTTCCTTTAACCCATAATTTATTTGTTTGTACTCCTAAGAACTTAGAAATTCTTCGTTCTATCAAACGAAAATTACTACAAACTTTAAAACACAAAATTTCAAACGATTAACATTTAACATTGTTACAAAAATGTCCGGTTTTGTCATTTTAGGTAGAACAATAACCATCATATCATCTTCATCAACATGATTATTTTATGTGCAATAAAATCTAAATATTATTATTCGATATTATATATGTATGGCTGACTAGGATATTTGTATGTGCTGGTTTGAATGTAGCGTCATCCATCATGCATTATGAATGTGCTTATTGTACTGAAGCCTTAAAAACATGTTTTTAAGGAGGGCCAGTACGATAATATTGATTATGAAATTCAAAAGGGTGGCCAAAATAGCTGATACATTTTAAAAATTTAAATCCATGCATGATTATCAAGTGTTCATCTCAACGCTGTCATAACTAGATATAAATTGAAGTAGCTATCCCACCAAAAACAGCCAAATTATACATGTGCACCGTTTATAAACCTACTGACGACAAGGTATATATATAACTTACATATTTTGAGAATCCAAACTCTGTAAATACAACATAAATGGCTTTAACCAGCCAGGCTAAACCCCAATACTGGAGCTTCGAATTAAGAGTTACCAACTCATAATTTATTTTACGCATATTCAGTCACGGGTGTTTTAAGAACTGTTGAAAAATCCTACACTTTTAATTGGCACATATACATTATTATATGACCTGAACACCTGGATAGAGTTTTGATAAACGGTTTTGTAGTGTAATTTTTCCGTTATTTGGCGGGATAGCTTCTTTAATAAGATGAATATCCAATAGTGGTGTGTAAAACCGTGACATATATCGACGGTTCATCTCAACTCTGCCATCACTACATCTGCTTAGAAAGACAAGATACACTAGATCTGTAATGGATGAATGCAGAGCATTAAATCGTTTAATTTAGGGTAACTAAAGGGGCGTGGCTGTACCGTTCTACAACTAACAGATATTGGAATTTAGAGTATGGTCAGAGGCTAAGTTTAATGCTTGATAAATGCTTTAAGACTGCTGTGTGTCCCTTTAATAAAGCGATCTTGTTGGGCAGTGGACCTTGTTGTATTCTATCATTAGAAAGACTCTTTTGGAAATTTCCCCATATATCGAAGGGGTCAATACACAAATATTGTAACTAGGTATATATAAAGAGCATGGTAAAAATAGTTTGCACGTTGAACCCTCGATAGAGATAAGTGAATATGTAAAAGCTGTCGTACAATGGCATAAAAGCTGTCGTACAATGGCATGAAAGCTGTCGTACAATGGCATGAAAGCTGTCGTACAATGGCATGAGCCAGAACTGAAAGAGGTCTGCTCTACATGTAAATATTGGAAATGCTGTGATGTGAAGAATGTTAAGTGGGTCTCAGGGTAAACAGGGTGTGGGCAGTGAAAGGTAAGGATTCTTTAATCCATCAATCTTCTTACGGGCATTTCTCCAATTTTCAGTCCTGTGTGTGAACCTACATACTATAAAACTGTGTTTTACACTGGTCGAGGTCCTTGTCGTCTCCACATTATAGCAAAGTTTCGAAAATGTTGAGGCAAATCGGGGATAATGATATCGACAGTTTTATTTAATATTCTTGGTGTAGGTGCCTAAAACCCATAGCAAAAACAAGTTGGAACATGTGATGAACATGTAGAGGCAAGTCAGGGGTAATTTCTATTACACTGAAAATGTAGGGGCAAGTAAGGGGGGATTTCAGTGACAGTGTTTTAATTCAGTACTTTAGGTGAAAGGGCCCTCGGATAAAAAATATTAAACCTTGAGTTGGTTATAGATTGGAAACACACTACTGAAACAAAAGTCATGGCCATGATGGTTGAAGAATTACCTCCCTTTGACTGCCTTGGACAACAGGAAGTTTGATGGTCCCGCAAACAGCAGGTTCTGTTTTAGATAGGATAAAGCACTATTTTGATCGAGATGACCGACTAATTACCTCTTTGCATAGAGAAATTTAATGTTGGGGTCTACTGTACATCTATATCTGCGCGGAAATCTGCTTCAGATGAACTGTATACATTGAAAAGTGATAGTTTCTTTCAAATCCCATTTCATGTTATTCCTTTATCATAACATGCACGTCTGTGATGACTGTCTGTACATTGCCAATGAGCTATGATTGCATGCTTTTTGAATGTCTTGTTGTATTTTGACCATTAAGATGCATGTAAACATTAAAAAAGTACATTTAACTTTCCATTTGTTTCGATGTTACTGTTAGCTAATGTATTACATGTAATGAACTCATTTGTTATTTGTGTAAGAAATGAAAGAGAGTGTCAGCATTGTTATATGTTATGTTTATTGATATATTACTTTATTATAACCCCGCTTTCACAGTGAAGTGGGGGCTATATAGGAATCACGCTGTCCGTAACATTCTGTCGCATCCCGTCGCATCCTGTAACACATTTTTATTACTTGCCTTCCTGAAACAGGTTTGAATGGGTTGTTCCCAAACTTCATACACACATAACAATTGATCAAAAAGTGGGGGTATTCATCACCTTTAGTGATATTTCTAGTTTACACTAAAAATGATTTTAAATTATGTCTGTCACAGAGAACTGTGTCTAATTAACATAAATGACTGCTTGTTTAAAGGTACATATGGCAATCTTGAAATAGTTAACAAGCATCAACATTATAACCTCGACATATTAATCCAGTATCAACTTGACTTTAAATCCGCTTAATACATAAAATTAAATAAAATTCAGAGTTTTCAAGTTTTCTTCGATAATCTACCTTAGCTTTAAATATATTACTGGTGAAACAGGTGCGTAGCTACCTTTACGCAAAGTTGGACATTGAGAGTTTTAGACAAGTCAAGATTACCATGTGTCCCTTTAAAAAATCAAAAATTGGTTTAAGGTACGAAGCAGTTAAATTAAAATACTTTTAAGTTTTATATTGAAACTTTCAAAACTTGATCAGTAAAAATTCAAGAATAAAAAGGACTTCCGTTGATCATGAAAAGCGGTGAATTTAGTTTTTACTGGTTAGACTGTTAAGATAAATTCCTAGTAAAATCTGATTAGTGTTTCATACACGTCTATGACTGTGATGTAATTTGCGACTCCTAAGATATATATGTGTGTGTTTCTAAAGTTGTGTAAAGATTCGGATGAGAAGCTTTTGTTTTGAAGATTTCTAGTACTTATCTGGCATACTGTTCATAAACTCCAGTCACATCAACTTACATGCTGTTATTTGTAATAATTCTATCATAGCATTCATATACAAAAAAAAAAGAAGATTTAATTTTATGTAATAATTGCAACAATAAAAAGTTTTACGAACCTTTTTTTTAAATATCAAGTATTTAGTGAAATACTCCCACACCATTTATGAAAATCTTAAAGGTATTGTAAGATACATGCACCATTAAAGAAGACCCAGTTTAGTTCAAATCAGTGCATGTACCATTGGCCAATGGTGAGCATAATGGCTTAGGGTGTGTGAGTTTGGTCCAACATCAAATGTACGAAAGCCTATCTACACATAACCATACACAGGTAAACCTACACACACGTGTAGTCCACTGTATGGGTATTAAACTATATTCCTTTTTACTGCAATCACTCTCTCGCACGTGTGACTTGACTGTTATTAGTGCCATGTTTTGAAGTATATCCACCAGGCATGTAAAAGAGCCAGAGAAATGTTTTCAAAGCACATGGAATAAGACCATCCCAGATTCTTCCATTTACATGTTTTATCCTTTCTGGGAGTGGTTCTTAATAACCTGGCCCAGAATTCACCAACCATTCTTCAGACTATTCTTAGACTTGAGCTCAAGTACTCAGATTTCGTTAACAAATATTCCCATGACCGTCAAAGATATACAATTGCATGAAGTTGCTTTTATAAGTATTTATCACATTTATACATAGCAGCTTGTTATGAACGTTTATCAGTTAAACTTATACGAATATCTGTGATTGAAATTTGTACTTGTGCTTAAGTCTAAGAATATTCTCAAGAATGGTTGGTGAATTCCAGGCCTGACTGATGTGCTGATCAGCAGTTACAACAACAGTATGCTGGGTAAGTACTACAGACTCCAGACAAATTACCATATTGCTTTGTATCATAGCAATTAATGATCATGTTTCATTTACAACTAGATGTGTCACAGTTGTGTAGTCGTCTGGACAGCATTCTTATAGTAGCGACAGTGCTTTGAATATTTTCATTTTCATGTATAAATGGGTGTGCTTCTTGTGTGATCTATGAAGATGAATGTGTATTATGGTAGGAAGGTCGAGTTATTTATATTTCTGGCATACAATTGCCTTGGTACTTGATTACTATATAAATATGAAGTGTTAAATGATACTGCTTAATTTTAACGGGACACGTGGCAATCTTGATGTTTACGAATACTTCCAGGATCAAACTAACCATATTTTGTGATTATTGTTATTGTTCAACACAAATTATTTTGCGTGTTACTAACACAAACTGCAATATGATTTTAGTGAAATCTGTGGTGAAATAATGAAAACAAATCCTCAATTCATTTTTATTTCCCTTAAATTTAAAAGTCTGGCAGCTTTAAAGTTGAATTTATATAACTCAAGGTATTAATTTTAAACCTGTAAGTACTCCAAGATTGCCATATGTCCTTTTAAAAATAGCTGCAGTGTCTGTATAACTTGGAATACTTTAAAGAGTTTTCTAGTCCAACAAGTTTTGTGGGCATTTCGGAAGAATAGCCGCACGTTAAATGAGGTACCATTTAAAATTATATACCGTCTTATCTTAACTCTGATTGAACCAAATGAGTTTAATTTACATTTATTAAATTAAATATCTCTTAAGGGTTTTCTATAGCTGTCATGGTAAATGCACATTTGTAGAGGAATTGCTGAAATGTATTAAAGGGACACACGGAAATCTTGATTATTTTTTTAAACTGGGATGTCCAGTTATTTTTTCTTCATAATTGTGTATTTTCAATTAATTAGTAATGATTATTTGAATAAGGAATATATGAATAGTTGAGCTAAATCGTTTTTGCATATTACTTGCTCATGATTGCTTGTATTGCACCAATAGAATATTTTAATCTATGATAGAATAATGAAGACATATTAAAACCTCTAGTTTTATTACCTTTTATTTTATTATAGTTATATGCAACAAGGTTTCCCCATTCATATTCATTTTGTTATTTTTTATCATGCTCATTCAAGGTCTATATCATGACACCGCGCATGCAAATGTGGAAACGTGGCTCCATCATAAATAGATTGTCTACTATAGAATTTACAGCAACTGTAAGAAGGTTCTAGGCCCATTTTACATATTTTATCTTGATGTAAATGGAGGATGAGCCTGGCACGTTCATTCCTGTTAGGCGCCATATAACCTTCATGTCTTGGTGCGCCTTAAGACCCAGTTCAATTCAATTCAATGCATCAAGATGGTTTAAAGTCAAAATGAGACTGGATTAATAAATCAAGGTGCTTATTTTAATGTTTGATAAAACTTTAAGATTGCCGTGTGTCCCTTTAAACCAAATCTTATGCCTTTTAAATGTTCTTGCACTTGTAGGCTATTATTTATAGCTTAGTTTATATTTTTATACTTTTCTTAGAATTGTCCTGCTTGCATGATTATGTATTTATTATTTAAAGCTAAAATTCGATTCATTAGATAAATAAAGAGATCTCTCACATGACATATTATCGGAACCAATCAGATTGCATATCGTGGCATTTGTTATATACTATTTATTACCGCAACAAACCAACTGCGCCTTTGGAGCAGCCGGCAAACCAACTGCGCCTTTGGAGCAGTCTGCAAACCAACTGCGCCTTTGGAGCAGTCGGCAAACCAACTGCGCCTTTGGAGCAGTCGGCTAACCAACTGCGCCTTTGGAGCAGTCGGTTAGAGCGCCGTCTGTTCAGGGTTCGAGACTTACATAGAGCTTTTTTTTTTAAACCTTACAATGTTAAGATTCAAAAATATAATATGAAACTACTACAGAATAAATCTGATTGGTTCTGACAATTTGGCATTTGAGTACTCTGTAAAAGACTTGCCAAGCACACTTGAGGGGGTAAGAATCTTTTCAGTGCAACAAAAACAAACTTCTTCTTTTCTTTTTTTTATAAATTTTAAAACGTGAGCTAAATCGCACAAGAACGTATCTGTTCCTTTGTTAGGTAATATAAATGATAAATATATTTAAAGATCGCCAGATTTGGAATTTTCATTCTCGAAAGTTGAATTATTGTAAATGCTGTAGATACTGTAGTCGCTATAACTACCCTCAACACAGCGTGCATTACTAGTCAGGTTTATTGTTGTATATTATTGGCCTGTTTTTTTTGTCCATTTTGCCTCAAAGCATATATGTGTTCATATTTAGTTATAACATTTTATTCATATAGTCCCCTTGTGGTTAATATAGTCCCCTTGTGGTTAATATAGTCCCCTTGTGTGCCACAATGTTTACGAGGCTTTGACAAATATGTAGCTAAAACATAGCTATTATGTATCTCCATCCTAAAGCTGTGTTTTTTTGGCATAATCCAATTGATATGGTATATCAATTTTGGATTTCTCCACAATCAAAAGTGCAGTTAAAACTGAAATAATGTTGGCATGTTATTAATGGATAGTTATTTCATTATACGATTAAATTTATTTTTTATGGAGTTTAAGCATGGGTAAATTTTGCCGAATCACAAACAAATTGAATAAAGTCCGAAGAAAAGTAGTACATGTACTTCAAAAAAAAAAAAATCATGCATGTGTAAACCTTTTGAAAACAAGGTCACATGATAGCTTTCATCCAATGAAATAACGTAAAAATATATGGTGCATGATAATGGTGATAAGGCAAGCGTAAAGTCCTGGATACTTGCCTAGGGGAAGGAAAACAAGGAATAACTTTGTAAAGGGAGCTAATTTAGACAAGTTCTGGCTGCTAGATAAAAGATCCTGGTGTCCAGTCAAAAAGGTTTGAGTCATGAAGTCGGTTTCTCAGTCTATTGATGCAGTCTAGGGCTGGGAGAGTTATTTCCCGAGATTCATGTTTTAATGAGCTTTTTCACATTGTTATGTTTAAATTTAATAAAACATTCGAAAATATTTATACTTTAATAGCAGACGGCATGAATTTCCCAACTAAGAACAGCAGAACTGTATTGCTGGATAAAATATTTGCTAATATCGGAAGTAATCGACCGGCCCTAGTACAAACAGCAAGCTTAAAACATCGGAATTCTTGCTACCTACGTAATTTAGACCCCGAAACACGACTGATTGGCCGATATGAATTTGAGAAAAAATCGTAAATACGTGCAGAGCTGAAAATATAAAATGAAAATATAACGATATTATAATCCCACCATTATATAAATTCTCATGGTGATATAGGCGAAATATAGCATGTATTTAAGGGCCAGATTGAGCGGGTTGAGGTGGGAACAGTGGTTCAAAACACTAATTGATAAACATAATTAAAACAAATGGGTGAACAATAAATCCAAGGGTTAGAGAAGTCCAGTGGGGAAAAATATATGAAAACCATTTGGGAATGGTTTGTCAACAAAATCAGAAAGTGGGAAGTGAGGAAGAAAAAACAAAATAATTGCGACGCGAGAAAATGAGACCCCCATGTCGACCCCTCAAATTTGGTTATGACAAACACTAGTCTGTGATATTATTTTTGTATTTATTATTTAATCTGTTATGTTTAACATTATTACGCTATGTTGTACACGTTTGTGTGCATTTTGTTGTGATGTTGTAAGAACTGCAGCTCTATGACACAAACAATTCCAGATTTCCTGTTTATTTGTTTCATTTGTATCATGTTTTAAAATAATTCATTATACAAGATATATCGTAGATACCGGTATAATTTTGGATTTTGAAAGAATCAAAATGATACCTAACAGTGAGGGATGCTTTGACTTAATTCACGTGAATGATGAATTAACATGTAATTGATATTATTTTGAATTTTCTCATTACAACTTGAAAACACATTTTAGTTGTCAAACTTAAAAAGACTTTTAGCTTGTTTCACCCTATACCATTCATGAAGTTGAAAATTAAAGTACTATATACTATTATTATGTAAGTTTACAAGGTAAACGTGTGTTTCTATGGATTCATTTTCTCGAGAACATTGTCAACTACTTGCTTTATGATTTGTGTAACTAGAACCATATTGCCATGTTGGATGCTTCGGCAACCTTTAGTGAGCAAGAGTGTGTAAGCATAAATTCTACTTGATCTTACCCATTCATTTTCACGTCTATCTATCTCAAATTATTATTTTTTTCTTCAAATCAGTAAATTCATTTCTTCTCAATCTAATTGCTTCGTTCTGATAGATATCTATTAAAATGTTTCTTTCCTTCAAATCAATAAATTTAATTTCTTCTTGATCTAATTGGTTCATTTTGATAGATTTCTTAAAATATTTTTTTTCTTCAAATCAATAAATTTCATTTCTACTTGTTCTAAGATCTAATAATTTTGATATCTATTTTTTCTTTTTTTTTAGTTTTTGCGCACAATATGACCTATTTATGTGTCGACGTGCCATAAAACACCATTCATTGTCTCCTTTTCCTTCCATCAAATTAATAACTCGCTATGCTAACATTGGTGTTTATTTTTTCTTATTCAGTAGTGAACCCAATTGGGGAAATTTAACTTACTGTTTGGAGAAAGAAAAAATTAACATCTTGACTCGGGTAGTATTTGCATAGCGTGGACAGGTAAAGGTTTTTATAGTAAATCTGCTTCCTGGGTAATATATGGTCGCTATGTAAAGGAATATTAATGAAGTAACCAAACCAGTATAAAAGCATGGCTTTTGTTGTAAATGTTATGAGAACTTGTGAGTAATTTATAGAATGTTGAAAGTTTGCTTTGTCCTGTGCCATGTGTTTTCGCAATCATGTTTCAAGTACTATAGTCAAACAATGTTATTGTCTTTATTTGTTGTTCTACATGTTGCCCGCCCATTGATGTATTTCAGTTCAAAGTTATAACTGATAGAATGGTCATATTTGAATCATCCTCTGAAACTAAAAATCAAATAAATCATTAAGGATTGAATTGGTATGCTGCACTGTTCTCAAACAAGTTTTTAGCTCTACTGATCAGAGATCAGCAGAGCTTATGCCGTGGTGCGGCGTCCGTCTGTCCGTCCGTCTGTCTGTCCGTCTGTCTGTAAACTTTTTTTTGTAGCGACTTCTCCTCTGAAACTACTGAATGGATTTTCATGAAACTTTACAGAAATGTTGCCCATGAAGTCTAGTTGATCCTAGCAAAAACTCATGTTGATGTGAAATCCAAGATGGCCGCCAGATCTAAAAATAGGTTTTTAAAAAACAAGTTTGTAGCGACTTCTTCATGAAAACTATAAGTGATATTGATATGGGACTTTTTCTAAAATGATCAGCATGACATGATGTTAGTCCTTGTCGAAAATCGTTTTGATTCGACGTTAAACATGGCTGCCAGCGGCCATCTTTGTTTACATAGAGTTATATAATGAAAACTTGTAGCAACTACTCCTCTGAAACTACTTGACGGATTTTCATGAAACTTCCCAGGAATGTTGCTCTTGATGTCTAATTGATCCTAGCAAAATTTCAGGTCGGCCGGAAATTCAAGATGGCCGCCACGGCTAAAAATAAATTTTCAAAATACAAGTTTGTAGCGACTACTTCTTGAAAACTATAAGTGATATTGATATGGGACTTTTTCTTAAATGATCAGCATGACATGATGTTGGTCCTTGTCAAAAATCGTTTTGATTCAACGTTAAACATGGCTGCCAGAGGCCATCTTTGTTTACATACAGTTATATAGTAAAAACTTGTAGCGACTACTCCTTTGAAACTACTTGACAGATTTTCATGAAACTTTACAGGAATATTGCTCTTAATGTCTAATTGATCCTAGCAAAATTTCAGATCGGCCAGAAATTCAAAATGGCCACCACAGCTAAAAATAGATTTTTAAAAAAGAAGTTTGTAGCGACTACGTCTTGAAAACTATAAGTGATATTGATATGGGACTTTTTGTAAAATGATCAGCATGACATGATGGTTATAAGAGTCAAACATTATTTTGATTCGACGTTAAACATGGCTGCCAGTGGCCATCTTTGTTTACATAGAGTTATATAATGAAAACTTGTAGCGACTACTCCTTTGAAACTACTTGACGGATTTTCATGAAACTTCACAGGAATGTTGCTCTTGATGTCTAATTGATCCTAGCAAAATTTCAGGTTGCCCGGAAATTCAAGATGGCTGCCATGGCTAAAAATAGATTTTCAAAATACAAGTTTGTAGCGACTACTACTTGAAAACTATAAGTGATATTGATATTGGACTTTTTGTAAAATGATCAGCATGACATGATGTTGGTCCTTGTCAAAAATTGTTTTGATTCAACGTTAAACATGGCTGCCAGCAGCCATCTTTGTTTACATAGAGTTATATAGTAAAAACTTGTAGCGACTAATCCTTTGAAACTACTTGGCAGATTTTCATGAAACTTTACAGGAATGTTGCTCTTAATGTTTAATTGATCCTAGCAAAATTTCAGATCGGCCAGAAATTCAAGATGGCCGCCACAGCTAAAATTTGATTTTTTAAAAAAGAAGTTTGTAGCGACTACGTCTTGAAAACTATAAGTGATATTGATATGGGACTTTTTGTAAAATGATCAGCATGACATGATGGTTATCAGAGTCAAACATTATTTTGATTCGACGTTAAACATGGCTGTCAGCGGCCTTCTTTGTTTATAGATAGAGTTATATAATGAAAACTTGTAGCGACTATTCCTGTGAAACTACTTGACGGATTTTCATGAAACCTCACAGGAATGTTGCTCTTGATGTCTAATTGATCCTAGCAAAATTTCAGGTCGGCCGGAAATTCAAGATGGCCGCAACGGCTAAAAATAATTTTTCAAAAAACAAGTCTGTAGCGACTACTTCCTGAAATCAAAATCAATCAGTAGAGCTTCAAGGTCATTGACCTCTTGTTTTAAAAGGGCTCTAAAATTGAAATTATTATCAAAATACCTTAAAAAACAAGAGGTATGACCCATTGAAAATTTGCGAAAAAACATTAATGGAGGAAGCCATTTCTGAATGACAGCGTCATCATTCCCTTGTTCCATATATGGCATAATTATATTTTGAAATAAATAAATACCCAAATGTTAATTGAATATACACAATTGTAAAATGTATACATTGTATGCTCATTTTATGATTTCACTTAAGGATTGAATTTGATATTATTTATTTCTATAGGCTATGAAAAACATTTAAGCCCGAAGGACTTTTCGCTAACTTTAAACTAGCTAATGTTTTCACATCCCGTAGAAAGGTCATATCTCCTTTATTTGATATGGGATATTGGTAATTCTTTCAATCTATTCTAAGTTTTTTTTAGAGCTGTTTTAAATACACTGTTTGAGCATAGTGCAACACGGCCACTTTAGTTAAATTCAAAATGTGTGTGTACATGTATATGAAAAATTCTTGTGTTCATGTGTTGCTAAGTAACCACTTGTGACTGTTGCTATGATGTGTGTTGGCTTAGTTACACAAACATTCTGCTGCCTAGTTACCGATGTTGTACAAGATTCTTCTTTGTTTAATTGTTAGTGAATACAATGTTACTGCAAGAACATGCAAACAAATAAAATCATTTTTCAAAAAAAGTGTTTTTGTTCTTATTTATGTTCCAAATGCTATGGCTTTTTATTGTGAAATAGATGGCAAGCACATTAGTTCTTTATGCATTGGGAAAAATGATTCAATGATGTTTACGTCATTTAAGCACATATTAGGCCATATATGATGGTCATTTTTGTGGTAGAGGCAGAGCACCCCATTTTTCCTAGACAGAACCAGTACTGTATACCTCCCGCCTTTTCACTACAAGTCAAGCTCCAAGTTGGATTCAAACCTGCAGCGGTGAGAGGTGAGAAAGTTTTAATCCAGCATATTTACTATCCTAGCCACGGTTGCGTTCCACTGGGAAAAATACAGTACAGGTATTGCGGACCTTCTCTTGTTAGCAAGAATAAAACCACTGCCTATCTGGGCAGAGTGGTAGAATTCATTTGTTGTTTTTTGTCAGAGTAGGGCAGGTTCCCGGATTCCTATGTATCCTTCCCCTCTCTCTGGGGCGGCTCTAAATAACCTATACTGTGTTGATGAGCCGTTAAACAACATTCAATGTTGTCATGCTCAGTAAAAGTCATTTCATCATGACCTCTGTTCAGGTGCCATTCTAGCAGTGACATGACTGAATTGAATTGGCACACAACACATGAAAGGTTAAGGTTATATGGCGCCTAACAGGTACGAACATGCCAGGCTCATCCTCCATTTACATCAAGATAAAATATGGAGAATGGGCCTAGAACCGTATAACCTGCAGCAAATTCTATAGTAGACATGGAGTAACACTGTCTGGGGTTGGGGTGGTCCTACCCCTCTGCCTTGAGTGGGATTTGTAGTGGTATTTTATCTGAGGAACCACACGGGGAGCAGTGACAGAAAATGATGATCATGTTTTTCAGCATTAATGGAGCCTCTACAACAGAATTTGCAGCAACAATGTAAATGGAGCGTGGGCCTAGAATATTCATTGCTGTTAGCATCATATGACCTGCGAGTATAGGTTCGCCATAAAACCCAATCAGTAGATTCCTCCGAACTTCTACAGGCTCAGAGGATAGACGCTAGTACATGGAGAAGCATAATCAATGTCCCTATTCAACAGAAGAAAACACAGGCTTCAAAGGAAAGTGCTAATTTGAGCTGTGGAAACATTAATGTAATAATTTACAGTATGTGGAGATGGAACTTGTCCGGAAGGGCAGAGTGATATACCCCCACTGGAACCATGGAATCGAGTGGAATGGTTTCATGATCAGATGGTGATCTTGAACCTATTGATACATGTGTGTGGGTACACATCTTGAAGAATTACGGTATACAGCAAATAAGGTTTTTCATTTACTAGGTCACTGACCCAAAAATGTAGAGCTCAACCTTCCATCATGGGCAGTCTATCTGTAAAGTTTCATGAGTGTCATATAAGCCTTGACGAGTTATAGACCGAACACGGTTGCGTCTGCAGATGGACGGACAGACAAAAATTTGTTTTGAGGATGTAAAAAGAACAAACAACCAACTCTCAATCATATTCCCTTAAAGGTACACTATCCTTATTTAAATGCATGCCTCTGTGAACTTTGCCAAGAAGCAGAGTTATGTTAGCTTCTACATAATCAATATGTAAAAGTATAATTGGCACAGTCTTCTAGGATAAATATAGAGTATTTTACATGAGTGACTGTGTATTATTATATAACCTATAAATAGACGCGTTTTCATTGGCTAAAAAGTAATTTTTTAGAAAAAATATCTAGCGATATTGACCTGTTTTTTGATATTGACCTGTTTTTTTGATATTGACCTGTTTTATATAATTGTTTTTTTGATATTGACCTGTTTTATATAATTGTAAATTGAGGGTTATATAATAAAACAGTTATGGACTTTTCAGCTGTTATACATGATGTTGATATGTACCAAAAAATCATTATTGACCTCGGCTATCGCCTCGGTCAATAATGATTTTTTTGGTGCATATCACATCATGTATAACAGCTGAAAAGTCCATAATTGTATATTATTGACCAATAAAAGATAGGATATGAGGCTGTTCTGAGAATACCATCTTTTTATCCAGAGTTTATTAAAGTCAAAAATGTACAGTCACGAATGTCGAGATCTATTTGTCACAGAACACCCCTACTATACGAGTTTCACGGTAATGGTGTCATTTACACTTTACATAGCGCCAATTTGTAACATGACTTTAGATACGTTTAACATCAATAAGTCATGGCTTACTCTAGATCATTGCAACACTTGCATGTTTTCACGACAAACGTCTAGAACAGTTTCCTAAAAAAAGTTTGAAGTTTGCCGAGATTCTGGTATCGTTTCTGATTGGCTGATACAAATGCACCTTCTATTGAAGGTATACAGAACGGCAAAAAGACAATCAATTAATAAATAAACAAAGAGGGAAACTTCATCATTATATCGACGAACGAAATGTGGACGGTCAAAATTACTATAATAAAATAAATAATAATTACAAACACTAGTTTCCGGTTTCATTTTTTTTCTGCAAAAAGGGTAAAGATGTTTGTATTTACAATCAAGCGTCAAAGATGATCAAGATTAAACTAGAAATCTGTCCATGGGACACGGATGCCCCCACTGAAAACAATCAGTGTAAAACATAAAATTTTACAAAAAAGGGGCTTAACTCTGGTAATACTGGGTCGATTTTGACGCCGAATCGATATGCACAGGTAAGCATCCTGTAGTGTAAAGTTTGAAACGGAGGAAAACTGTGGGAGGAGATAGACACACACAAGATATTTTGACGTAAAATTTGATGAAAAAGGGCCACCACTCCGGTAATACCGGGTCGATTTGGACAACGAAACGATATGCACCTTTGAAATAGGTAAGCATCCTGTAAAGTTTCGAAGCAATCGGTTGAAAAGTGTGGGAGGAGATAGACACAAAATATTTTCACTTAAAAATTTGACGAAAAAGGGGCCATAACTCTGGTAATACTGGGTCGATTTCGATGCCGAAATGACATGCACATCTTGACATCATAGGCAAGCATCCTGTCACGTTTCGAAGCGATCGTTTGAAAAGTGTGGGAGGAGATACACACAAAATATTTTCACGTAAAATTTTACGAAAAAGGGGCCACAACTCCGGTAATACTCCGATTTTGACGCCAAAATGACATGCACATTTTGACATCATATGTAAGCATCCTGTAAAGTTTCGAAGCAGTTGGTTAAAAAGTGTGGGAGAAGATACGGATGGAAAGACGTACGTACGGAAGGACATGGCTAATGCTATATGTTCCCTCACCATTCGGTGGTGGGGGCATAAAAAAGCCATCACTTATTTATTGTGAAAACACTGTTATCTGATAAATGGAGTTGTGGAAATAAAACTAAGTACTGAGTAGCATAACTGTCACATGGCTGGTCAATGTCAACAGAAATTTAAATGGAATCTATAACACATTAACTACGTTAACAAATAATTCCAATATGCAAAATACCATATTTGGGGATTTTACCACAGTTCTGACCATAACCTTAGATCTTTAAACAAGAGGCCCAAGAGGGCCTGTGAACGCTCTACTGGCTGTTATACCATTGATGAATCGAGTCGTACTACATGGTGTCTAGAGTGTACACAAGGTTTTTCAAGTATTTGACCTAGTGACCTAGTTTTCGACCCCATGGGACCCATTTTCGAACTTGACCAAAATATAATTAAGACATCATTTCGACAAAGTTTCATCAAGATCGGGTCAGAAATATGGCCTCTAGAGTGTACACAAGGTTTTTCAAGTATTTGACCTAGTGACCTAGTTTTTGACCCTGTGTGACCCATTTTCGAACTTTAGCAAGCTATAATTGAGACAAATATTCTGACAAAATTGCATCAAGATCGGGTCAAAAATATGGCCTCTAGAGTGTACACAAGGTTTTTCCAATATTTGACCTAGTGACCTAGTTTTTAACTTCATGTGACCCATTTTCGAACTTGATCAAGATATAATTAAGATAAACAATTTGACAAAGTTTCATCAAGATTGGGTAACAAATATGACCTCTAGAGTGTACACACGTTTTTTCAAGTATTTGACCTAGTGACCTAGTTTTTGACCCCACATGACCCATTTTTAAACATGACCGAGATTTCATTGAGACAAACATTCTGACAAAGTTTCAAGATCGGGTCAAAAATATGGCCTCTAGAGTGTACACACGGTTTTTCCTAAGTTTGACCTAGTGACCTTGTTTTTAACACCATGTGACCCATTTTTGAACTTGACCAAGATATAATTAAGACAAACATTTTGGCAAAGTTTCATCAAGATTGGGTCAGAAATACGGCTTCTAGAGTGTACACAAGGTTTTTCAAGTATTTGACCTAGTGACCTAGTTTTTGACCCCACATGACCCATTTTCGAACTTGATCGAGATATCATTGAGACAAACATTCTGACAAAGTTTCATCAAGATCGGGTCAAAAATATGGCCTCTAGAGTGTACACACGGTTTTTCCTAAGTTTGACCTAGTGACCTAGTTTTTAACACCATGTGACCCATTTTTGAACTTGACCAAGATATAATTAAGACAAACATTTTGACAAAGTTTCATCAAGATTGGGTCAGAAATACGGCTTCTAGAGTGTACACAAGGTTTTTCAAGTATTTGACCTAGTGACCTAGTTTTTGACCCCACATGACCCATTTTCGAACTTGACCGAGATTTCATTGAGACAAACATTCTGACAAAGTTTCATGATGATTGCATCAGAAATGTGGCCTCTAGAATGTACACAAGAAAAGTTAACGGACGACGGACGACGGAAAACGGACAACACACCATCCCTTGGCCAGTAGAGCTAAAAACAAACTTTACCGAGCTGTTATTGACATTAACAATCTTGTAAAGTTTGGTAAAGATCGAATGAATTAAAAATATGGCGTCTAGAGTGTACACAAGGTTTTTCAAGTATTTGACTTAGTGACCTAGTTTTTGACCCTGTGTGACCCATTTTCGATTTTTAGCAAGCTATACTTGAGACAAATATTCTGACAAAATTGCATCAAGATCGGGTCAAAAATATGGCGTCTAGAGTGTACACAAGGTTTTTCAAGTATTTGACTTAGTGACCTAGTTTTTGACCCTGTGTGACCCATTTTCGATTTTTAGCAAGCTATACTTGAGACAAATATTCTGACAAAATTGCATCAAGATCGGGTCAAAAATATGGCCTAGAGTGTACACAAGGCTTCTAGAGTGTACACAAGGTTTTTCAAGTATTTGACCTAGTGACCTAGTTTTTGACCCCACATGACCCATTTTCGAACTTGATTGAGATTTCATTGAGACAAACATTCTGACAAAGTTTCATCAAGATCGGGTCAAAAATATGGCCTCTAGACACACACACGGTTTTTCCTAAGTTTGACCTAGTGACCTAGTTTTTAACACCATGTGACCCATTTTTGAACTTGACCAAGATATAATTAAGACAAACATTTTGACAAAGTTTCATCAAGATTGGGTCAGAAATATGGCTTCTAGAGTGTACACAAGGTTTTTCAAGTATTTGACCTAGTGACCTAGTTTTTGACCCCACATGACCCATTTTCGAACTTGACCGAGATTTCATTGAGACAAACATTCTGACAAAGTTTCATGATGATTGCATCAGAAATGTGGCCTCTAGAATGTACACAAGAAAAGTTAACGGACGACGGACGACGGAAAACGGACAACACACCATCCCATAAGCTCTGCTGGCCCTTGGCCAGTAGAGCTAAAAACAAACTTTACCGAGCTGTTATTGACATTAACAATCTGGTAAAGTTTGGTAAAGATCGAATGAATAAAAATATGGCGTCTAGAGTGTACACAAGGTTTTTCAAGTATTTGACTTAGTGACCTAGTTTTTGACCCCATGGGACCCATTTTCGAACTTGACGAAAATATAAATAAGACATTTCGACAAAGTTTCATCAAGATCGGGTCAGAAATATGGCCTCTAGAGTGTACACAAGGTTTTTCAAGTATTTGACCTAGTGACCTAGTTTTTGACCCTGTGTGATCCATTTTCGATTTTTAGCAAGCTATACTTGAGACAAATATTCTGACAAAATTGCATCAAGATCGGGTCAAAAATATGGCCTCTACAGTGTACACAGTTTTTCCAAAGTTTGACCTAGTGACCTAGTTTTTAATACCATGTGACCCATTTTTGAACTTGACCAAGATATAAATAAGACAAACATTTTGACAAAGTTTCATCAAGATTGGGTCAGAAATACGGCTTCTAGAGTGTACACAAGGTGACCTAGTTTTTAACCCCATGTGACCCATTTTCAAACTTGACCAAGATATAAATAAGACAAACATTCTGACAAAGTTGCATCAAGCTCGGGTCAAAAATATGGCCTCTAGAGTGTACACAAGGTTTTTCCAATATTTGACCTAGTGACCTAGTTTTTAACTTCATGTGACCCATTTCCGAACTTGATCAAGATATAATTAAGATAAACAATTTGACAAAGTTTCATCAAGATTGGGTAACAAATATGACCTCTAGAGTGTACACAAGTTTTTTCAAGTATTTGACCTAGTGACCTAGTTTTTGACCCCACATGACCCATTTTTGAACATGACCGAGATTTCATTGAGACAAACATTCTGACAAAGTTTCATCAAGATCGTGTCAAAAATATGACCTCTAGAGTGTACACACGGTTTTTCCAAAGTTTGACCTAGTGACCTAGTTTTTAACACCATGTGACCCATTTTTGAACCTGACCAAGATATAATTAAGACAAACATTTTGACAAAGTTTCATCAAAATTGGGTCAGAAATACGGCTTCTAGAGTGTACACAAGGTTTTTCAAGTATTTGACCTAGTGACCTAGTTTTTGACCCCACATGACCCATTTTCGAACTTGACCGAGATTTCATTGAGACAAACATTCTGACAAAGTTTCATGATGATTGCATCAGAAATGTGGCCTCTAGAGTGTACACAAGTTTTTTCAAGTATTTGACCTAGTGACCTAGTTTTTGACCCCACATGACCCATTTTTAAACACTACCGAGATTTCATTGAGACAAACATTCTGACAAAGTTTCATCAAGATCGGGTCAAAAATATGGCCTCTAGAGTGTACACACGGTTTTTCCAAAGTTTGACCTAGTGACCTAGTTTTTAACACCATGTGACCCATTTTTGAACTTGACCAAGATATAATTAAGACAAACATTTTGACAAAGTTTCATCAAGATTGGGTCAGAAATACGGCTTCTAGAGTGTACACAAGGTTTTTCAAGTATTTGACCTAGTGACCTAGTTTTTGACCCCACATGACCCATTTTCGAACTTGACCGAGATTTCATTGAGACAAACATTCTGACAAAGTTTCATGATGATTGCATCAGAAATGTGGCCTCTAGAGTGTACACAAGAAAAGTTAACGGACGACGGACGACGGAAGACGGACAACACACGATCCCATAAGCTCTGCTGGCCCTTGGCCAGTAGAGCTAAAAATGAGTTGTGGAATACAACTAGGTTGATCAGTTACCTATTACAGCTAGGGTAAATAAACTTGTTGAAAAATACAAAAATGTTTATTGCAATGAAATACAAATAATATATTTCAGAAATCAGTTTATTAATACATCATTTAATATCAGGATTCTAATGACAGCTTTTCCACTTCATTTAGCATTTTTTCCTCAACACAGTCAGTTTTAGTTTCAGTTTTCATTGCTAAGGCTGAAGTCTCTACTTTTAAAACTGTTTCACTTGTGCTTTTTAGCTTTAAATCATCTGAACTTTTGCTATCATTATTGTCTGGTGAAACATGGGATACATCTTCTGTTGTTATAGTTTTGTTGTCTGCGGGTTTGGAGAGTTTGTCCGTACGTCTGAGTTGACATGCTTCTTTGTATGGGGGGTTGATAGGCGATTGTGTTGGTGCATGGTATTCGTAGTCCCTTCCTGGTAACTGAAAACAAATGCAGTCAACTGTCAGGCTTCTGAAATTTGTGTAGGAGCTTAAATAAATTCTTACATTTCATGTTTTGTTGTTGTTTCATTTAAGCTGTTCAAGAAATGTGTCTGTGGACAGGGATGTTGCAGTGATGAGTCGAACTATAAAATTATTAAAGGGCCATAACTCTACTAAAATCTGTTGAGTAGTTCAGGAGGATTAGTCCAAACATGAAAGTGTGACATACAAATGGACAAAGGCAACAACATTGCCCTACCCTGCATATATCGCAGGGCATAAACATGTTTGAGAAACATAAGGCTTTTAAAAGCAAAACACTTATATGAGACATCCGTCTTGGATGAAGACACAATTTGAAATCAAATTCAATAGGCTTATATCAGTTGCATAACATAAAGCTATTGATGATTTTTTTTTCTTTGGTGTAGACACACATGTACACAAAATTTGTTTGAAATCCATCAAGGAACTGGAAATGTCTGGCAATAACAACACAAAATAAGTCCATTCAGAAAACTGCTGACAATGACACCGACGATATCAACTTTGTTCTGCAGTTGTTTAAACAAATGTTGGGTACCTTTAGTGAGTAAGTTCTGTCGGAGTCAAATCCACTGAGGTCCCCACAGGCCAAAAAAGGGACGATCACTCTGTTGACTCCTTCCAGGTTGTTGTAATCTAAATCTGCAGAAAAAGACAATATTTGTTATTTACACTACTGAGGTCAGACATGGGGTGATTAATAAATCAAAACCCTTCCAGGTTGTTGTAATCTAAATCTATGGTAAAAGTCAATATTTGTAATTTATACTACTGAAGTCAGACATGGGGTGATTAATAAATCAAAACCCTTCCAGGTTATTGTAATCTAAATCTATGGAAAAAGTCAATATTTGTAATTTATACTACTGAAGTCAGACATGGGGTGATTAATAAATCAAACCCTTCCAGGTTGTTGTAATCTAAATCTATGGGGAAAGTCATTATTTGTAATTTATACTACTGAAGTCAGGTATGGGGTGATTAACAAATCAAACCCTTCCAGGTTGTTGTAATCTAAATCTATGGGGAAAGTCATTATTTGTAATTTATACTACTGAAGTCAGACATGGGGTGATTAATAAATCAAACCCTTCCAGGTTGTTGTAATCTAAATCTATGGGGAAAGTCATTATTTGTAATTTATACTACTGAAGTCAGGTATGGGGTGATTAATAAATCAAAACCATTCCAGGTTGTTGTAATCTAAATCTATGGAAAAAGTCAATATTTGTAATTTATACTACTGAGGTCAGACATGGGGTGATTAATAAATCAAACCCTTCCAGGTTGTTGTAATCTAAATCTATGGGGAAAGTCAATATTTGTAATTTATACTACTGAAGTCAGGTATGGGATGATTAATAAATCAAACCCTTCCAGGTTGTTGTAATCTAAATCTATGGGGAAAGTCAATATTTGTAATTTATACTACTGAAGTCAGGTATGGGGTGATTAATAAATCAAACCCTTCCAGGTTGTTGTAATCTAAATCTGCAGAAAAAGACAATATTTGTTATTTATACTACTGAGGTCAGACATGGGGTGATTAATAAATCAAAACCATTCCAGGTTGTTGTAATCTAAATCTATGGAAAAAGTCAATATTTGTAATTTATACTACTGAGGTCAGACATGGGGTGATTAATAAATCAAACCCTTCCAGGTTGTTGTAATCTAAATCTATGGGGAAAGTCAATATTTGTAATTTATACTACTGAAGTCAGGTATGGGGTGATTAATAAATCAAACCCTTCCAGGTTGTTGTAATCTAAATCTGCAGAAAAAGACAATATTTGTTATTTATACTACTGAGGTCAGACATGGGGTGATTAATAAATCAAAACCATTCCAGGTTGTTGTAATCTAAATCTATGGAAAAAGTCAATATTTGTAATTTATACTACTGAGGTCAGACATGGGGTGATTAATAAATCAAACCCTTCCAGGTTGTTGTAATCTAAATCTATGGGGAAAGTCAATATTTGTAATTTATACTACTGAAGTCAGGTATGGGATGATTAATAAATCAAACCCTTCCAGGTTGTTGTAATCTAAATCTATGGGGAAAGTCAATATTTGTAATTTATACTACTGAAGTCAGGTATGGGGTGATTAATAAATCAAACCCTTCCAGGTTGTTGTAATCTAAATCTATGGAAAAAGTCAATATTTGTAATTTATACTACTGAAGTCAGGTATGGCGTGATTAATAATTCAAACCCTTCCAGGTTGCTGTAATCTAAATCTATGGAAAAAGACAATATTTGTAATTTATACTACTGAGGTCAGACTGTGGGATATACATATTCACAAAAACAGTATATTTTAAACAATGAGTTGACCCAATAGCATTTAATTAAACAATAATTAAATAGCCGTCAAGAAAAATGTGATTAGTTTTAAAAAAAAATTTATTAGAAAATAAGTTTTTCAGAAAATAAATAAATAAACATTTTGATGTTAACCTACTATTCAATGTCTTTATAAAAGCGACATTGTCAAAAACAGAAATACAGCGCATATGAACAAGGCAGTGAGTTAATTATGCTGTGCTGTGATATATGCTATCCTTGTTGATTATCAGACATGAATATTTATGCTGGTTGCTATTTTTGCAAATATTTGTCACAAACATAAACACCAGTACAGTACGAGTCAAGTTGGGTTTTGGGGTGTGGGGGTCACCTTCACTACCAAGATATAATTGCAATCATCGTAATAATAACTGCATTATTTGAATAAATTTATTTGGATCATGAAATTTGCGTCGCTTACCATAATGGTGATCTAGAAGGGGGTTTGCCATATTTGGAATGTAACCATCGGGCGGAGAGTAGTTCTGACATACAACAAATGCCTCTGAAAAAAGTATAGAGAACATACTCAGAACTATAACAAGAAGTAATTTACACTTTTTAACATGAAGATCTGTTACTTGAAACAACCAATAATACTTTATAATGTAAAATTTGATTAAAACATGCTGATACCTTTAAACTTTGATAAACACACTTTGATGCCTTTAAACATTGATAAACACAATTTGATGCCTATAAGCTTTGATTAACACAATTTGATGCCTTAAAACTTTGATTAACACCATTTGATGCCTTTAAACTTTGATATGATAAACGCATTTTGATGCCTATAAACTTTGATATGATAAACACACTTTGATGCCTATAAACTTTGATATGATAAACACACTTTGATGCCTATAAACTTTGATATGATAAATGCATTTTGATGCCTATAAACTTTGATATGATAAACGCATTTTGTTGCCTTTAAACTGTGATATGATAAACACACTTTGATGCCTATAAACTTTGATTAACACTATTTGATGCCTTTGAACTTTGATATGATAAACACACTTTGATGCCTATAAACTTTAACACCATTTGGTGCCTTTAAACTTTGATATGCTGAACACACTTTGATGCCTATAAACTTTAACACCATTTGGTGCCTTTAAACTTTGATATGATAAACACACTTTGATGCCTATAAACTTTAATTAAAGGGAATGTAGCGACACAGCCAAACCATCTTTATTATTGAGAGTTCTACAAAACTGGAATAAGGGTGAAAGAATTATCAAAATCGGATGATAAGCAAAGAAGATATGATCATTTGAAGTTTCTGTTAGAACGGACATGGAAGCGGGCATTTTGAGAGCTATGACATCAAGGTTCTAAATGACCATATATGGAATATATATAAATATGAAAATTTACTGATTTATTTGGGAAAATGACAGCAACTGTAAGAAAAATATGAAATACTTAATGGCAATAATGCTTTTTATGACCAGTAAAAAAATGCATTCATTTGCAGTGATTTTCTTCGTTTTAAATCATATTTATCAATATTCCATATATGGTAATATGGAACTATGACGTCATAGTTCTAAAAATGGCGGCTTCCATATTCGTTTTAGAACAACCTTTAGATGGTCATATCTTTTTTGTTTATCATCCGATTTTGAAAATTCTTTCACCTTTTTCCAAGTTTTTCAGAACTCTCAATAATAGAGCTTGTTTGGCTGTGTCGCTACATTCACTTTAACACTATTTGATGCCTTTGAACTTTGATATGATAAACACACTTTGATGCCTATAAACTTTGATATGATAAACACACTTTGATGCCTATAAACTTTGATATGATAAACACACTTTGATGCCTATAAACTTTGATTAACACTATTTGATGCCTTTGAACTTTTGGTATGATAAACACACTTTGATGCCTATAAACTTTGATATGATAAACACACTTTGATGCCTATAAACTTTAATTAACCCTATTTGATGCCTTTGAACTTTGATATGATAAACACACTTTGATGCCTATAAACTTTGATATGATAAACACACTTTGATGCCTATGAACTTTGATTAACACTATTTGATGCCTTTGAACTTTTGGTATGATAAACACACTTTGATGCCTATAAACTTTGATTAACACTATTTGATGCCTTTGAACTTTTGGTATGATAAACACATTTTGATGCCTATAAACTTTGATTAACACTATTTGATGCCTTTGAACTTTTGATCAACACACACTGATGCGGTTGATGTGCAACTGTTTGTGTCTTACCTATACTAGAATTTCTACTGCTCCTTGGTTTGAAGATGGACACGAGAGGGAAAAATATCTTCAACTGCGAGTAAAGTAGCGAGACATCCTTTCCTCGAAATATCTGCAAAATAGATGAACTCTATAATAACTAATGAGGTTTTACATCATAACAGACAGAAGCCTAAATACATATTCATTGTCGAAAATACATTTGTTATACACCTAGCATTAATATCTACCGTGTACAGTCATTTTCAGACCATGGAAATACAAAAACCTGTATTGTCACTGGAGTTTTCTGACTACGGCCATATCACTATACTACTGGAGTTTTCTGATTTCGTATCACTATACTACTGGAGTTTTCTTATTCCGTATCACTATACTGCTGGAGTTTTCTGATTCCGTATCACTATACTACTGGAGTTTTCTGATTCTGTATCACTATACTACTGGAGTTTTCTGATTCCGTATCACTATACTACTGCAGTTTTCTGATTCCATATCACTATACTACTGGAGTTTTCTGATTCTGTATCACTATACTACTGGAGTTTTCTGATTCCGTATCACTATACTACTGGAGTTTTCTGATTCTGTATCACTATACTACTGGAGTTTTCTGATTCCGTATCACTATACTACTGGAGTTTTCTGTATCACTATACTACTGGAGTTTTCTGATTCCGTACCACTATACTACTGGAGTTTTCTGATTCTGTATCACTATACTACTGGAGTTTTCTGATTCCGTATCACTATACTACTGGAGTTTTCTGTATCACTATACTACTGGAGTTTTCTGATTCCGTACCACTATACTACTGCAGTTTTCTGATTCCATATCACTATACTACTGGAGTTTTCTGACTGTATCACTATACTACTGGAGTTTTCTGACTCTGTATCACTATACTACTGGAGTTTTCTGATTCCATATCACTATACTACTGGAGTTTTCTGATTCCATATCACTATACTACTGGAGTTTTCTGATTCTGTATCACTATACTACTGCAGTTTTCTGATTCCATATCACTATACTACTGGAGTTTTCAGACTCTGTATCACTATACTACTGGAGTTTTCTCATTTCGTATCACTATACTACTGGAGTTTTCTGATTCCGTATCACTATACTACTGGAGTTTTCTGACTCTGTATCACTATACTACTGGAGTTTTCTCATTCCGTATCACTATACTACTAAAAATAGATTTCGGAACTGGTTATTGACATCACTTGTGTCAGATTGGAATATTGGGGATTACTCAGCCAGTAATGAATTTCTATGGATGTTTAAATGCGAAATGTGAACTATCAACCATCGTTTTCAGTGTGAACTTTCTGTAACAATTTTCTCTCAGTGCCTACAGTGGTAATGAAGATTTGAATGACCAGTTTTGAAAGCTGATGGTCCCTAACAACAGCCATTTAAACATCTACATTATATAGTGGTATTATGCCATAATGATTATGAAATATATTCTATTCTATTTCTATAGAAACTGTTTGTTCTATTTTAAAACAAGTCACATGACTATTTTTCCAAGGAATTTTTAGTACTTTCGTAAGTAAATGTTCCATATCTTTAACCCTGATGAAGGTCATTGCATGACCAAAACATTGGTCTTAATAAAAACAGTAAAAACACACCCGATTCCTGTCGTTTGTTCTACTACTCCTTCTTGGTTTCTCGTATCTATAGTGGTAGAATGTAGTCCTCAGGGTTCAAATTTAACAATTATTTACTTGCTAAATGCAAGTAGATATTTGCAGATTGCAAGTAGAAAACATTAGCACTTGCTAAATTTTGCAAGTAATAAAAACAACAACATTAAGTCTAAATCTACTTATTAATTAATGCAAGTCCCTTGATTAAAACAGCAAGTAGAGAATCTGGGCACTTGCTTTTTTCAGCAAGTGGTTTAAAATATTAAATGTGAGCCCTGGTCCTATAGGGCTAACTCGGTAGCAACAGCTCAGTCAGCTGGAGTGCATGTTTGAGCCAATTTAGGGCTGTATATTTTTCATCCGGTGTTATACAATCCATAAAAGTAGATATAAAAAAAGTCGAACAGGAAATTTAGCATTCCAAGATCACAATCAACCAAAAACATGCATGGAAACAAACAAAATTACAATCTACCTTTGCAACAAATGTTCCACCTTTCTTCAAGACATGAGTGGTTATGTTGAGAGCCTGAAAATAACAAGAAGGTTGTATATTGTTCGGGGCGATTGTTTCAGCCAAAGGTTTTTCAGCATTAACATGATCAATTTTATTAGTAACAGTATATTAAACCATTTTAGAATTATTTTATCTTTAGAATTCTGTGATTCTTGGTTTCAAGAAACTCATTCCTCAATGAGTGATACAAATATTCTTAATCTGTTGCTCACAGCAATTAAAAGGCTCATTGTGTTCTGAGAACACATTGAGCTGCATCATAATAGCATGATGTGATGTCATAATAGCATGACGTGATGTCATAATTATCCAGGGTGTGATGTCATAATACCAGAAAGTGATGTCATGATAGAAGCAACCAAAGGAAATTATGAATGAAGCATTCTGATTGGTTCACTGATAAAAATTGGACCAATGAAACCAGTTAATTGAAAGCTCATTGTATTCTCAGAACACACTGAGGTTTTACTGGACATTGAGTAGTGAGGTTCTTGAAACTCAGAAACACAAAATTCTAATGATAAAATAATTCTAAAATGATTTAATAGACTGTTTAGTATGTATATAAATTATTTATCATTAAACTATAGTGTTATTATCCCTGATACATCGTTTTTGTGTCAACTGATATGACACATGATGTGCAATCCATATATCCCGCACAGGTTATCACCCGCGATTTGCCGTTTGATTTGATAACCGGAAGTAAGTGACGTCAATAACCGTTAATTTTACTGATGTCATTAACATGCAGGCCATTTTTAATGTCCGTTTATATTTCATTCCCGTTAAAATGGATGCGGGGGGAGAAAGACATTTTAGTCTCCGGCCACTGTTATCCACTCACGGCAAAAATGTGTCAACAAAGCGCTCGATTCAGGTATGTTTCAGCTTAACTATTTTCTTAATATTTAACAAATTGTGTTCAACTAAGTTTAATGATAAATAAATTACAACTCTCCTTTTACCACATCACACCTGATATCATCCCTCGAACAATTTCACCTACGGACCTTGGTATTGTCTTTGATATAGAATTCTCGGGATGATATCAGGTGTGATAATGAAAAAGGAGAGTGATAATTTATACATATCATTAGAACTGGAATTTTTAGTGGTAAATAAAAATACCATAGTTTTGGTTGACAAATAAATATTTTACAGCCTAAATGATTTTTTGATAGGGCTTTCCCCCATTTAAATTCCTTGTTGGTCGGACAGCAAAAAATTGAAGAAATTTTATTAATTTTAACTTCAGTTTACAATAGCCTTCATATTTTGTTATAAAACTTCCAGGGTGTCTTAATTTACGAATATCCAACAATTTACAACCATTTTTGGATAAAAATTTCAAATAAAACAACTTCATATAAAGTTAGTGAATGCAACAAAATGTCTACCTGTCGGCAATGCATGTCTAGTCTATAAGATCCTAAATTTTCTAAAGTTTAATACAGAGTATTGAACTTGTTAGTCTGGTTGGCCTTGCTGATACTGAAGATATATGCAAGATATATGCAAAGTTGGGAGTAATCAATTTTGAAGATATCAGAATGTGAACAACTTTATGTAAATGTTGCCACCCTCGCCGCTAAGTGATGCCTATGTCTTGCCTTCGAAGAATCTTGTGCACTTTATCTTTTTACTACATTTCTCATATTCTTGATTTCATGTGTTTGTTTTTGAAATAATAAACAATATTGTGTATTTGACTTGTTTGTTTTTTGGATGTTGTTTCAAAACTGCTTTACAAGTTTTGAATTGGCTAGCAAATGGTTTTGCAAATACCAACACAAAATAAACTCTGTTAAATAAAACAAGTTTCAAAGTAGCTATACGACTTTAAAGAAAGGATGTTCCTGTCTAATATTATAACTGAACATGAGTTGTTGACTTAGTTTACCCCAAACAGCAAATGAGATTGGGTAACGCGGTATAGTAGAACACAACATGCAGATTGACAAAAGGGGTTCAAAGTCAGACAAGGTTCTTCATCAAGTCCCCTTTTGCACTCATATTGGAATTAAACTAGAGGTTGTTTTTATTAAAAACAGCTGTCTCTGCCACCGAGGAAAGGGCAATAAATCCACTAAAAATTATTTGACTGGAATACAATGACAATATGCGCAACTAGGCTTTGCACTGATCATCCCTGCCAAGTTCCGCTGAAATCCGGCCAGGGTATCAGGAGAACTAGTCCAGATAAAGTTTGTGTATTATGACCTTAAAAAGCCATTACTCCACCAAAAATCATACAACCAAAGCACGACAACGATTTGCACAACCAAGTTTCGTTGAAATCCGACCCGTGGTTGAGGAAAACTAGTCCAGCCAAGATTTGTTTGTTAAAACCTTTAAAGGGCCTCAACACCACCAAATATCATCCAACCACAAAATGGCAACGATATTCGAACTAGGCTTGATACTGATCATCCCTACAAAGTTTTGTTGAAATAAGGCCAGGGGTTCAGGAGAACTAGTCCGGACAAAGTTTGTGACATGCAGAGCACAGACAGCACAAAAACAATTTGTCTCCCCATCCACTTCGTGCGGCGGAGACATAATAATGTCAGATCAGATTTTATCACCAAAGTAGCTTTACCGCCAGTAGAAGCTGAGCTTGTATGTATTCATCTATGTCATGTAAGCCCGTCACTGAAATATAGATGTTAAACACAATAAGTGGCTTTTTAAAGAGCCCAACAACAACAATAATTGTCTTAGTAAATATATTCTGACAAATAAAGTTTAGAGTACCCAGAACAAATGACGTCTGTTAACACTTTTTTAAATATATTGTAGGAAATCAATACGATTGTTTGTCCCAGGGTAAACTTGTGGTGCAATTTAACAGCCATAAGCTGATTAAAAAACTGTTAAATTGAGATGGGTTGAATTAGGTTTTTCACAGCGCAACGATACAAAAAGGTTATAATATTATGGTGGCAACAGGAATGAACATTCCAGATGCACTCTCCATTTACATCTACATAAAAATATACAGAATGGGCCTAGAACGTTCTCACATGCAGAACTAAAGACAATTAAATTCAATGCAAGAGCTATTCAAACCAACATTCAGACTACCAGCAACTGATGCGCTTGCTTGATCCAGAAAACAGAAAAATAACGTGGAAATTCCACGAAAAATGTTTTTTCTCTGTTGTGTGTTTTAAGTGATTATGACATGAAGAAGATTGATGCTCATAATGCTGGAACAGAGAAAATCAAAAGCTATGAAATAATGACTTTGAGACGGTTGCCATTTGACAACATTTTGGAATTATTTTGCTTACGTATTTGACAGAAATATCAAAACACTCTATCAAAAAACATACCAAAAATTGTTGGTTAGTATTCAAGTTATGATGTGTTGGAGAAATTCGCAAGTTTTGGAGAAATTCGGACAAACTTCTTAACCGAAAGTTGACAGTTGGAAAACCGGCTTAATAAACTAGCCCACATACCATCAGGTGCCCCGTCACATACTACTAGGTCAGCATGCTCTCCTTCAAAGTGACTTATTATCTCATGGGCTGTCGACGTCTGAAACGGAGGAAATACATGTGCAGTTAATACAAAATTTTACACTGGAGGAAATACATGTGCAGTTTATACCAGTAATTACATCTAATCTAATCCAGAACAATTTATCCGTTATCGCACGGCCTGTACCTTGGTTATGTCCCCTTGTAACTGTATAACACCAGGTATAGGTGCCATGGCCTGTAGGTCGACAGCCACTATCTTTACACCTTCGTTTTTCCCATCCTCTCCCCTGTAATATAGAGAACAAGTATGTACATGAAGGAGATCTTTTATTTGCCACCATCATAGGTCTAAGTCACGTGTAATCCGAGCCTTCTCTAACCCTAAAAGCCTTCTCTTTTTTTTGTGTCTTACACAGCCAGATGAAATATCAAAATCGTAAAAAGGGCTGGTAAGGTCAGAGAAGGCTCGGATTAAGTCACGGGAATCAACAATGACGTTGATAACATCAACAAGCACATGACATCATTGGGAAAATAAACTTACAAAAATGCTGATTGATGGCGATATCAACACACTATTGTAAATGCATGGTGATCTGGTTCAAGTAGGCAAATTTTAACCCTCGGTAAAACTGTTTTAACTAAAACCTTGACAGGGCATCAGTTTGATAAAAACACATTTACCCTATGAAATTTCCAATCTTCATTGTATATCAATTTGTTTTAGTGTTTTACAAAGTGGTCTTAAGCAAAGCATTAATATGCCCAGTCGTTATCCTAAATGCAAGCAAATCTTAAACTGGGGTTTGTTTCTAACACATTTAAATCTAGAAGTGTTAAATCACTAGGAATGTTAGGTGGTACATGACTGTTATTGATCTAATTTTTTGTATCTATTTACGAGCCAAATACAGATGGTTACACTAAATCAGCCAGATGTGTTTGCCTGGTGCAGTCGAAAGGAGTTCTGTATAAAAGAGTGCCAATCTTTTTTTTCTTAAAACTTTTTTTAGTACACTTTCCAGTTATTTTTTGGCTGTAACTGTATTCTGGACATGTTGTTGATATTTGAAAATGCAGCTCATCATGTTTTTGACAGTTTTTTAATATAAATTTCAGAAGTGAAAGTAGACAGGGTATACAATTGCAAGCAGTAAAAATAACATTGACCTTTGACCCGGTGCTAGTATACAACTAAAGAAGTGTTTCTTAGAAGATATTCAACTCCCCCATTTCCTTGTTGATGTTTAATAGTAGACATGTTTATTTGCATGATAAAGTAAGTCCCCGAGAATTGTAACAATTAATGTTTGAAATTTTAACAGGTTGTCAGCATTCTCGCTTTATTAAGGTAGGGGTATGGAGACTCATTTCGAATTAGACTCATTTAAGCTATTATAACCAGAGCACAAAAATATATGTGATTGTTATCGAACTAAACTAGACAAAAGTCAATTGCATGATACTAGAATGTAAATGTGAATATTTTGAACCTGAGTTTCCGTGACAACACCTGACTCCAACTTCCTGGGGCAGCACACAAGTCCACGACTTTATTTACACCTGCAAGTGAGGAGATAATTGCTATCAAATTTCACAACAAAGGCGTTGAGTCAATGCAGGGGCGTAACTGCCCGTGCGTATAATTCAGAGTTGGGTGTTGGGAAAGGAAAAAGCCAAAAATGCAATAAAAAAGTGAAGCCGAAGTGGGGTTACTGTTAGCGTGAGGATGTATACTATACATTATTTACTCTGGAGAATAGGAATAGCTTCAAAATATGTTTCTAAGTCGCTCAAAACTACTTATTAAGGGTTCATTTACGGCCCCTCGTACAACTTGAGGAAAACACCAAACACTAATACCTATTATTACCTGTGAACAGATCAAAGTCTTCATTAATTTGCAGTAGTTTGAAAGCACTTCTGGCTCTCCATCCCTCCTCCTTGGCCAGCCTGTAATACACATCGCGCTTGTCCTTCGATGATTTACCCATTTGTGAAACAGCTAGCAGCTGCAAATACTTTCAGACAAAATCTACTTCCGATCGATCGGATGTCAATCAAATATATGATATTATACCAATGTACCAATTATTAACTGAAAAAGAAGCAAAGTCGTTTTGGAAAAATATACCCTTACACCGTTCCTCGAATTACCAAAATGGACCGAAATATAGTAGATTTACCGAAATGGATCAAAATGAAGATACGATTATCGAATCATATGAGTTACCGAAATGGAGTTTTAGTCTGTCTGTCTAAAGTCCCGTAGCCAGCCCTGAAATTTAACAAGGCAAATCACTGTTTATGGAGGTCATGTGGTATGCACCTTCCACAATCCCTCTCTCTCTCACACACAAACAAATTGGAGTGCGTGTGTGTGTGTGTGTGTGTACGTGTACACACGCACTCCAATTTGTTTGAGTTCTTCATGCGATTTCCTGCGTTTTAGTGCATGTCTATGACCAGTCAGTTTTAAGCAAGACAGTTGTGTCAGTGCTTGATAATCATTATTTATCGATATATGTAAAGTATGAACATTCCCAAATTATAATGCCTCGGTGTGCCTCAGCGTAGCTACGGGCCTGTAAAAAAAGCTTCTGTCCGTCTCTCTCTCTCTCTCTCTCTCTCTCTCTCTCTCTCTCTCATCAAATATCCCCAAATGTTATGTGAAATGTTGTCCTCCTAAATTAAGTCGGTGGTTGATGTATAGGGGGCATTTTCAAAATATGATTACCGAAAACAGTAATATAACCCATAAACACTGCATGGAGCACGTGTTATAAAAGTAAAACATACCGTGCATTCAGCATATGATAGGTAATGCGCACAGGGTGTTCTAGTATCATATGTTAACAGTTAGTGACAGGTAGGCTAGAAATTACCATGTGAACTTGCAAGTATATTCCCTCAGGTTCCCTGATACGTGTCATTGAGCTACTTCCTTGTTGGATAACGCTTGGGGTCGTCAATTGTATACCTCTGCAACTGAAGAAGCATGCGCTGCAGACGTGCAGAGCGACACTAAGTGGCTTCTTAATAGAAATCAATGGCGAATCTTCAGTGTGCAAATTAATTGTCACCCCAAAAAACAAATTGGTGACACGATCTGGAATCAAAGATAACAGCGTAGACACATCTCTTCTATCTGAGCGTAGTTTATTTCTGATGTGGCCAGTGACTTTAAGATAAAATAAGCTTTTTTTAGTCGGCAACACATATATAAATTGTAGTATCAGCAGTTATACCTGCATGCCCTTATGGGTTTATAGAATGCATGTCTGTATAAGATGCTTAGACTGCTGGGTTTTGGGGAGTCTTTACTTGTAGTTCGTAGTACACTGTAGGAATAAAGGCTATACCTTTAATGGTGTTGTTTGTGACTTAAATGACGATTCTTAAATGACGAATGTCTAAGCCCAAGACATTACATTTGGCGACGAGGATAATTAAATATTAACAAATTGTGTTGGATTTATTAAAAAAAATGTCTAAAGCGGTCTCAGACATTGGAACTTTAGAGCATTTCGACTGTAAAGGGGAAACATCAACGCTAGCTCAAAGATGGAAAAAGTGGAAAAGAGCGTTTGAAATATTTTTAATCAGTAAAGGTGTAACAGAAAAAAAGCAGAAAAGAGCATTGTTGCTTCGTTGTGGAGGACTGGAAATACAGGATATTTTCTACACTTTGTCGGATATTGGAGAGGATAATGATTACAAAACAGCCCTTGAAAAACTGAGTGAACATTTCGCTTCACAAGAAAATGTGCCATTTGAGAGGCATCAATTTCGACAACTTAAACAAGAAGACGGATAATCGACAGATCAGTTTGTGGTTAGACTTAGGCTGAAAGCAGAAACATGTGAATTTGGGGACAACAAAGATGAGCATGTAAAGGTAAGGGACCAAATAATTGAGAAGTGTAAATCGACCAGCCTTAGAAAAAAATACTTAGAAAAAGGGAAAGATCTTACACTTAACATACTTTTGGACATAGCAAGACTATTTGAGAATGCAGATAGGCACGCCAGATCAATGGACACTGTTATGTCAGAATCTGTAAACAAGTTGTCATTTAAAAAAGACAAGAGGAGAGATGAATACAGAAAACCAAACAATGGTTTAAAATGTTTTAATTGTGGCTATGAAGGACATATGGCGAAAGATCAAAGCTGTCCAGCCAGGGGACAAAAGTGCAGAAACTGTTCAAGGATTGGACATTTTCAGAACAAATGTAAACAGAAAGATGGATCGGCAAAGCTGCCAATCGCCGCACGATGATGCATATATACTTGAGAAATATGCGGACGTTTTCAAGCTTTTTTGGAAAACTAAAGGAGTATCAGTTGGACATTCCGATTGATGAGACGCTTAAGCCGGTGGTGCAGCCGACCAGACGAGTTCCGTACCAACTGCGTGAGAGACTCGAGCATAAGTTAAATGAGATAGAGAACATGGACATCATTAAACGTGTCAGTGGACCTTCGAAGTGGGTTTCACCCATAGTCATTGTGCCGAAACCAAACAACGACATTCATATATGCGTGGATATGAGGCAGATGCTCATCTTTTATTAGTAAATATTGCTGTTGTTGCAACAAATGCCATTCTCCAGATGTTAAACTTTTGCGTAAACTGCTAATTTCATCATCAACAGCTGACGCTTCCTCAATCTCACGCGTTGTCATAGCACTGGGCGTAGCTTCCCTAGCAACGAATTTGACATATGCGTTGTCATCGATCGAATCTAGATCTACGGTTTGACCCGGTTGCTTAGCCAGCAACCTTGACAGTGCATCGGCAATGTTTTAACACCCTTAATGTGTTTTACCTTAAATGTGTATGGTTGCAATCTAAGCACCCATAGTTCTATCCTAGCACATGGTTTTGACCTAGCCGTATAAATGTATTCTAACGGTTTACAATCCGTCACTAATTCAAATTCAGTACCGTATAACCACGGATGGAAACGTTCAAGAGCCCAGACGCAACTCAGACCTTCCTTTTCAGTCTGCGAGTACTTACGCTCGACGTCTGTAAGACTTCTACTTGTATAATTTATTACGCGAAATTCACCGTTTTGCTCTTGAACTAGCACGACTTATATTGCCTATTAAGGTTGCTTTGTTTGTTAGAGATTATAACCTGGCGGGGATATCTTTATTTACACTGTCCCGTTTATTGGGATGACAATAGGGTAAAGTGAGGTTTGGTGCACCCTAGAACCTGGTTTAAACCCACAGCGGCTTTTTTTGTCACTGACCGTTTCAAGGCGGTTGCCCTATTGTCAACTCTTTTTGTGTTTGTGATGTCGTTTGCATTTATTATTGCTTTTGCCTTCTTGTTTGTCTGTTTGCGTGTTTGTTTCTGTGTTTTGTGGTTTACTGTCCTCCTTGAATGCTACTTTCCCTTGAACGCTTAGTTTCCGGAGTTACATCATTATATAGACTTAAAATGGAGACATAATAAGCAAAATCTGTGATAAGAGTAATGATTTCAGTTTTTACATGTCAGTCATCCCTAATTATATAGGATGTTCCCAGAGCAACCTTTTATGGGGTATATGTGTCTCAACTTATTCGTTTCTCAGAGCTTGTAGTCGAGTTGAGGATGTTAAAATTCGTAAACTTTGTTACTCCATCAGGGCTGCCGTTACCATAAAGTTAGAAAAACCTTTACACAAGTGTATGCTCGTAACCCTGATCTACTTCGAAAATATAAATGTAATTCTGCGAAAAGGACTATCACGTGCACAACCTGAGTTCTATGGTGACGTGATTTACAATCTTCGTAAGACATCTGGCCGTGATCGCTTTCATACATTCATTATTAAACGTGTTAGAATGTTTATCAAAAGAGGTTATGGTCTTATCATTTTACAATGTACTGCATGTTTTGTGGTTACAGTTTGCCACTATTCTTACCTCTTTGATTGTGCGATGACCCGACATATTATCACAGATTTGCCCTAACGCCGGCGATTAATGGCGAGACAGGTTGGTTACCGAGTGTATACAGACAGTGGGTATCAATGTTACGATTATGGAATAGATTGATAGTGACAATAGTTGGTGTAGTGACGTAAAACATATCATGCGGGAACTAAATATAATTGATCATTTCGACAACAAAACTGCTGTAAATTTGACAACTGTAAACACTTTTTGGAGAGGATCTCTATAAGTATTTTGCTTTCGTTCCAATCCATTTACCTATTGTATGTAACAACTGTATAATGCGTTATCTTTAAAAATAAAATATGTTTAAACCAAACCAAACACTGTTATAAGAGGTTATTTTGCAAACATTTTGTCTCGAATGGTAACTGCTATGCCAAAACTAAAAATTAATTTATAACAGAACAATATGTGACTATGACACTCAGTGAGCGATCAGTCCTTGCACAGTGTAGATGTGGTATCCTACCGGTAAGGATTCAAACTGGCAGATACGTTGGAGAGACACCAGAAGAGAGATTATGTCGATTCTGTAACGCTGGGTTGATAGAAGACGAACTCTATTTCTTACTCGACTGTGTGTTTTGCTCGGACATAAGAACAGATATTTTCGAGATGTTATTGTTGACATAGTCTTTATAGAACTACAGGCATTACACAAATGCAAAACACTAATGCAGACTTATTCCAGATTATTGATAAAAGAAAATTCTATTTATACTGTGCTTAATGTGTAATATTAATTTTACCGCCAGATTTATTACAGCATCATTAATTTGATACACTTTTGTATGTTCATGTAAACCATATATTTATATTTTGTCAAATATTTATCATCGACAGTGACTTATAGGCCAATTGGGCCGGTTGCTCTTTCATTTTATATATGTACTTGTTTGTCACTTTATGCACATGTCACTGTAATAAACGATTTACTTACTTACTTACTTACTTATTATAGACCCTATGATGACGTATATCTAAATCATGAAAGCGATGGTAACGTCTAATGTTTGTCTCCAATCGTGTCTTGTCGTGCCCTTAACGGTTTATACCCCTGCTGCCATGACTTTTTTAATATATTTTGTAGCATGGTCGGTGACATTTCTTTTGATGAATGCAGAGCATTAAATCTTTTAATTTAGGGTAACTAAAGGGGCGTGGCTATACCGTACTACAACTACCAGATATTGGAATTTATAGTACGGTCACTATGACGTCACAGTGTTACTAAGTACACCATGCTACAAAAAGGATAGAGTCTCTCTCAGCTCGTTGGTTATTTAAACACATCGATGGGCTACGCCCATCTCGGTGTTTAAATAAGCCAGCTCGCTGAGACCAGACTCTATCTATTACATAATCACCTTTGCGTCATACTTATATTGCCTATAAATGCTGCTTAGTTTGTTAGAGGATACCACCCGTCAGAGATTTATTGGGATAACAATATCTTAAAGGGACACATGGCAATCTTGATATTTTGAAAACTCGCGGCGTCCCGTTAGTTTTTTCTAAATAACATGCATTATTTCAATCATTAATAATAATTATAAGAATAGTATAAACCAAATTGTTTTTGTATATTACTGACTTTTGATAATACTGCACCAATAATATATTTCAACATTTGGTAAAAATAACATAGAAAATTGAAAACACAAAATTTTATTTAATGATATGCAAGCCGGTTTAAAGTCAAAATGTTCCTTGATAAATAAGTAGAGACGCTAATATTGATGCTTGCGAAAAACATCACGATTGCCGTGTGTCCCTTTAAGAGTGAGGTTTGGTGCACCTTTGAACCTGGTTTATACCGCAAGCGACCTTTTTGTCAACACCCGTTCCTATGCGGTACGGTACCCCTATTGTCACCACCCGTTCCTATGCGGTACCACTATTGTCAACCCTTTTGTGTTTGTGATTTCTTATTTGACCTTTTATTCATTTTTAAATTTGTTCTTTGTTTCTGTGTTTGTTTGTGGTTGACTGTCGTCTTTGAATGCTGCTTTTCCTTTCGATCTGTATATCTATATTACCAAACTATTTCGATATGTAGAGGTAATAAAATTATGCGTTATCTCAACTTGTCAAGCAAAATAGATAGACTCCTATGTTACGTTCCCTTAAGTGATAATTATTTTCCAGTAGGAATAATATCACTTTTCCGTTTCTCTTAAATATCGGTAACATATGGAAGAAATGTATACGTCTCCATATCCACTCCATTTAAATACAAAATTAAGAACACGGCCAACAAGATAGAGATGGTTATGTTTCCGGTCGATAACAGACACACTACTTTGGTAAAGATCAGATAAAAAGTAAAGCTCCTATTGTCGTAGCAAGACACAATATAGCATGAGAAACATACTAGTAATTACATAATATGTAATCAAATTATCTCATACCACTTTATAATTACACAGCAGACAAGGACATTGCATACCGAGGCATGTAGAACCAACATGAATACCTTGACCATTACGATAAGGACCCTTTTGTAGTTTGTGACAAACCATCTTGTCGAGATACATAGTTATTTCTAATCCGAGCCTTCTCTGACCCTAAAAGCCTGTGTGTGTATGTGTGTGTGTGTGTGCGCATGCGTGTGCGGCTTTTTAGGGTCAGAGGAACTCCTATGGTAAAAATGGGGTGATTACTGAAAAACACAAAGTCATGCAAATAAATATGTTGATCCTCGATTTAGATGCTTGAAATGTGAATTCATTTTATACCTATTTTCATGCCTTCAACACTATAAGTTATATACTTAACCTTGACACACTTGGTTTCATTACGTGTTTTTTCACAAAATTAATTGTATACAATATTGCGCTTATAAAAGGTCCATAATTCCACCAACCGTCAGAGATTAAATTAAATGCTAGAAGTTTTATGTATCAAGCATTCAAATGATATCTTTAAACATCAAATTTTTATTTGAATCTTTTGAACACAATCATAGCCTGGCAAGGACTTCTTTATTTACACTGTCTCGTGTTATTGCGATGACAATAGGGTAAGACTGAGCTTTTGTGGAACCTAGAACTGTGTATAACAACCTCCCCCCACCCCTCACACAGCAGCGGCTTGTTGACCGTTCCAAGTATCCCTGTTGTCAACTTTAATGTTTGTGATGTCCATACGTTGCTTCTGGTTTTCCTTGTAATTGCTTCTAGTTTTCCTTGTAATTGCTTCTAGTTTTCCTTGTAATTGTTTGTCTGTAAATCACCTAACTAACTTTCTACATATGAGAGTGGCTAATTATTTTATCTCAGCAGCATCCTGTTTTTTCCGACTTGCGATGATAATAATAATATGAGGTTCTGACACATTTTAAATAAGCATCTCATAACACACATACAGTATTTTGATTTTTAAAAGTACGATCTTTTAACATCAAGTGTTATCTGCATCTTAACACACTAAACTTGTATTTGCTATCGTTAAGTAGAACACTTTAGTTATGGATCTACTATCTTTAAACTCCAGACTTATATCTAATATTTTTAAACGCCTCAACTGTATCCACATCCGCTTTTCTCATGGCTGTTTCAAGTTCCCTAAAAGTGGCATGTGTGCCTCGTGTTTGTTTCCACTTGAGCAGAATTTGCATTATCTGCTCCACCGAATTGTAAGGGTTGTCCATCTTCACTTGGTCGATGGTCGCCTGTGTGAGTCCTAGCTGCAGTGCTAGATGCTGGAACTCCTTGCCGATCCTTTTAGACATTGTGGCTAATTCTTTTTCAGTTGGGACCCTTTCCAGAGTTTGGAAAGAGAGGCCAGTGTAAACTGAAAATGTTTAAAAACAATAATTAGAATAACGCTATAAATTCTCAGTGTCTTAACTTTAAATAAATATCTCCGTTGAATCTGCGATTTTGCCGACCTGATTACGAGGGCTTTTATTAATGTTGAAGAACGTGTGGCCCAACCTTTTTTGCTTGTATATGCAAGTAAAGCAATACAATATGTTTAAAGACACTATTACTGTCCATTTTATGAATATCGAAAATTAACAAAATCTCAAGATTTTTGAAATTGTCTCCAACCCACTATATACTATTATTCACATATGGTGTTTAACGGGTAGTCTCATTTATTTGACGTTTTGGGGTGCTTTGTTTTAAATACGGGTAGCAGGTATCAGCTTTCAACGCTCGTATTTTTTACCACGGATAAAACTCTGGGAAAACACTGGCACGCTGTTCAATAATGCTAATAACGGGTTTCAAGCTTTCTCGTTCATAAAGTTCTGAGACTACATTGTCAACACAAAATTCGTGATTTTTCGCTTTTTCCCAGTAACAAGAAAATCTGCCTCACTCAAAACTTCCGGTTGTTGTTGTAACTGTTAAATGCAGCGATCTGATTGGATGTTTTTTATTCTATTCTATTCTATTCAATGTGATATTTCAGTTCAAATCATCCAATCAAATCGTTGCGTGTAATAGTTAAAACAACAACCGGATGTTTTGAGTGAGACAGATTTCTTGTCACCCTGCTTCAGGTTCTGCACCATGTGAAATATAGTATATAGTGAGTTGGGACAATTTCAAAAATCTTGAGATTTTCCTAAAACGGATAGTAATAGTGTGTTAGACATATATGTGTTTATGACTCTGGTACCAGTGGTTCAAAGTATAGCGCGCAATGTATCGAATGCGTTACATAGTGCATGTATTACAACACATATGCCTTTGTGTTACTGCATACCAGGCAAAGCATATAATAAATGGATATATTTATATTGTACCTTCGGGACCGATCTCCATCGCAGTTTCTCTGAACCAAAACCTCAACATCTCTGACGTAGCCAAGACATGTCTCTGTTCATGCATATCACACGAAATCTCATCACTGTCCAACAAGTCTTTCAACTGAAATAGCCCACTGCTTCCAACACCAACATTCGGACATTTTACGAATATTTCCAATTCACTCAACAGACATACACGATCTAGGATGATTCGTCGAAGCATTTGCTCCACAAATTCTCTCACTTCAGAACATATAGATGAACTTGGCTGAGGATTTTTACGGCTATAGTTCGTCACCCAAATTTGGATAACATTCTCGCTGAAGAAGAGAGTTAATCTGTGCAGTGGATCAACGTTGAATATACCACAGCCACAATATATCAGATCCGTATCACACTGTCTGGATATGGGCCACTTTGATATACACGCGGCTAGCAATCGGTTGAATATTATAGTAGGAACAAACTGTGTTGATAAGGTAAAACATAACATTGTGGTCGACATGGAGTCCTCGTTCTGAGAAGGTGTAAGTATGTCAGATGGTGGTCGATCCTTTAGAACACACGGTGCGAAAAAATAATCTTGGACCTGCAAAATGTAAACATGTTATCACTAGGTTACCAGATTTTTTAAATCTAAAATAAAGAAAATCATGTTCATAATACCAATTTCATATTTATCAAAACATGGTGTTAGCACATTGTTAGTTTTGTTTAAAATTTGAATTCACCACTGATTTTGAACGAAATCGGACGCAAAAATTATGACAGCACATAAATAAGAGGTACTTTTTCATTTAAGCTCAATCATTATCTTCTTGCTCTTTAGAATAAAAAGATATGGGGACCCTTCCGCTAGTAAAACAGACTTCTTTTTTTCCCTCTTTGGCTGAGAACATTGCCATTAAAACAAAAAACAAATATATATTATTTGTTTTTGCTTAACATTATTTCAAATGTACCTCTTTTGCATATTTGCACACCCATATCTTCCCACTATATATGGAAATTGCATTATTTTCCTCCTTTAACTCGAAAATCGCGCATTTTCCCACCTATTGAAGGGTCTGGGCCTCTTCCCCTTTTTCCGAAAAAAAAAAGCCCTGTAAGTTGGAACTAATGTACCCCCTTTATGGTTATTAACCTAGATTACGCTGATAGTATACAGAATAATAATTCATTTATGAACAAATACTTCGATTAAAATACAATGAGTTTTATTGAACCAATGTCAATTAAACACAATATACACTTCATTGGAATGTGCAAACATTTTCTAAAAATTATTCATCATGGTAATTTTTGCTTCATAAATTGAGATGTTTATTACTATATCTAATGGTACAACTATCTTTATAACATTCCGTTTCAACAGACCTTAGTATTTGACCCTTCATCGTTTATTGTGTAAGGCTTGGCAATGATGTCCAATCTTCCCAAAAGGCCAATCAGATGATGACGATGAAGGTGGAAACTCTCATTCCCTTCTTTCTTCCAGATTGCATCTGTGGGCAAGCCCAACAATTGTTAATAATTTGTTTTACAAAATATGACACTTACAGCATTAACAAAGAACAAATACATTTTAATGTTATGTATTGTGTTTTTTCTATGTAACACGATAGCAATAATTCACTTAATATAATAATAATATTTTTAAAGGTACACTGACGTTAAGTGTAATTACCAGTTAACAGGTTATTTTATTGATTTTTAGTATTTACCCTTCTTTTTTAACCAATCAGATGGCTCAGATTTTTTTAAAAATGGCTACATTTATTGAAGAATTTACTACCAGCGCTCTTCGCAGGTTAGAGCTTGACCTATATAGAGAATATCGATAAAACCTATGGTAAACACTACGCTCTCTACCTTTCGGGATCTTAATGGTGAAGATTTCTCTTCATGGCCTCTATCCTATAAATATATTGATAATTATATCAGGATACACTTAACGGTATTTCATAGGATTATAACTAAGAATATTCAGACAAAATATACATTATTTAGTCACACGAAAAAAGAAGAAAAATCTCTAACCAATAAGATCTAATTTCAATATGGCTCTCTGGTTAAATTCCTGCCATTTCTGGTAGATATGAGGTTTGTTTAAGCAGAACATTTTGGCTGTAATAAGGCATTTAAAGGCATCCACCAGCCACTGTGGATCGAGAAGTACATAGTCTTGTAATGGTTCATCACTGAAATTTGAATGAAATGTAAAATGTGATTACAATTTAAAATACATGGTTCAGTTATTCACTGCATAGCATGCTTTTTTGATGGGCCCACTTTCTTCAAGTATAAGGGTTCTTTACACCTAGTGTATGAATGACTTTGTATAAAATGTTAAAAAGTATTAGTTTGTTTATTAGGAAAAGAAATCAATGGAAGAAATGTTTAATAGTAGGTCTATTTTGTGAATCATTACGTGGTCCCGCCTTAATTCCATTAAGCGATGGGAACGCTTATATTAGCAGGATTTTATAAAGCATATTTCGGCAATAAAACATGTTTAAAAACATTTTTATTGGAGAAATGTGATAACCTGTTTAAACTTAGTACCTATTAAATGTTTTAATTTTACAATACGCAAACTTTATATGCCGAATTTAAGGTTTTATCTCATACCCAAGCAGACCCCGTTTTCGCTTCTTGGAGAAGGTGTTGGATTGGGTAGTTAATACTCGGACCACGTAATGGCTACATTTACTGTTCTACTTTAATACCTATGTTCTTCTATTTATCGTTGTAATTGTTGTTTGTTTTGATTGCGTGTTTTTGGTTGAATGTGTTCTGTGAATGATATATTTTGTTTCTGTCCATTTTGTTTATTTCGCTCTTCGGGACAAAGAATTTTGTTAGATACTGGGACCATACGCCGCTCGACATGGGGCTAGGAGGCGTGAACGGTAGAAAGCATATTTCACTACCGTTCATGAACAGTCTCAATCAAACCGAGACTGCAATATTTCGGCCGTTTCCAAAGATACACCCCCATACTCTTTTGTATACCTACTATTAGACATGTCTTCCATCATTTATTTATCATCCTAATTGTCACAAAAGACATGTCTAACGAATTAAATTTAATTTAATGTATTGCTCTCTTGTTAAATTCCTGCCATTCCTGGTAAGTATGAGGCTTGTTTAGGTAGAACATTTTGACTGTATTTAGGCACTATAATAGTCATCCATGCATAAAGACTCAATACGTAATCTCTTTCATAGTAATACAAAAACAAATCTGCAACAAGAGGTGCACAAAGGGATACCAACAATTTATTTATAAACGATAGTTCCATACTGGAAGAAAATATTATATTAATAGGAAAACAAGTATTTCACAAACTTCTTGGCAAGTCCACATAATCTAATTGCCCATACTTCCGTTAGCAAAGCATGCTTTAATATTGTTACTGGCACTTACAAATGTTCTAGCAATTTATTTTTGAATGTGAGCAATAAACTGGTCTTTGATAAGGTTGAAAAGTCGTAAATACTTACAGATAAAACTTGCCGCTTTATCAAGAACGTCTACTGAATGTTTAATTGAACATCATAAATGAATCACACAATTATCGTTTAACTTTAGCACACCATGGTTTAACGTGATCTTTAACGACAGTAGCATAAGACTTTTCAACGGAAGGCTCGTTTTATACCAAACGAACCCCTGCCAATCATTACTCACCTGAAATAGAGGAAGTTGCCGGATTCATGATGAAACCTTAAGAAAAGTTGCAGTTCTTGATTTGTTTCTATTGGCACCGGCATGTCTTTGTTTATACGTTCGATGTCAGCTCTCTCGATGATCTAAATTGAAATAGGCGAGAATGGTAATTTTAATTAAAAAATAGCGTAAATATAATAATGACTATACAGCATACCCATATTTACAGTTAATTGTAATTTTGAGGCAACAACATGTATGTACGGTGTGTAAGAGAACACCCCCCGCCCCACCCCTCCCCCACCTCCCTCTCTCCTACACACCTTATACCGCATAATTTATTTGCAAATACGATATAGGTTTATAGGGTAGCATAAACATAAAAAAATAACTTTTAATTTCTCTTTTAATAAACCTAGCACTGCATAATAATTATTGGTTGTCCCATTGAGTACATTATTATTATTTTTTTTTTTTACCATATATATATTGTAGAGAAAATCATACATTGAACAGAACACATTTTACAAACGCTGGATCCAAAAAGGATACTAAATGACAGAGTAATATTTGTTAAAATACAATGTGAAAAATTATATCATTTTAACAGTGCTATAAACAAATAAAAAAACTCTTTTAGCTAGCGTGTATATTAGCTAAAATAGATACTCGAGCGCTTTTGGCTCTACGCCTTCTTCAAGAGTACAAAGACAAACTACATTTACAAGAAAATCGTCTAAACTGCCATTGCAATGAAAACAAATATAGAAAAAAAGTACAAATGTATAAAGATATGATTAAAATGTTCTGATATTGTATATATACACGATCATCTCTGTTTGTCGTACTGTAAAATGTATAAAGAAATATAAAAAGATCGGACAGGGAAAGTAGCATTCAAGGAGGACAGTCAACCACAAAACACAAAAACAAACATGCAAACAGACAAACAAGAAGGCAAAAGTAATAATAAAAGTAAACGACATCACAAACACAAAAGGGTTGACAATAGGGCTACCGCCTTGGAACGGTCAGTGGCAAAGTAGGCCACTGAGGGTTTAAACCGGTTCTACGGTGCACCAAACCTCACACTTACCCTACTGTCATCCCATTAAACAGGACATTGTAAATAAAGAAATCCCCGCCATGATCTAATCTCTAACAAACAAGGCAGCATCATTAGGCAATATAAGTAAAACACAAATATGCTCGTGTAAATATAATACAAAAAAAAAATAGCCTAGAAAGCCACAAAGAAGGTACTCAATGACTTGGCAGAAGCAAGAGCAATAAGAGAATAAACCATTAAGGGCACTACAAGAAGGATCATAGACAAACATCAAACGCCACCGTCCCAATGGGCTTTAGGTAGGCGTCATCATAGGGCCCACAGCCTGTCCGGTCATCGTACAATTAAAAAGGAAAGCATAGTGGCGAACTGTAAAAGGGTCCACCACCAAGCATGCAGTACGTTGCAAAATGATAGGGTCATAACCTCTTTTGATAAACTTTTTAACAAGTTTAACACAGATAGTATGAAAGTGATCATGACCAAGAATCATACGAAGTTTATAAATCACCATAGAAGTCAGGTTGTGATAGTCCTTGTCGCAGAAGAGTCCTTAAATTACTTTTATATTTGGAAAGATCAGGGTTACGATAATAACATTTTGCAAAGGTTTTACGAAGTTTATGGTAACGGTAACCCTGATTGAGTAGCTTTTTAGTTATACAAATATTACGAATATTAAAGTCCTCAACTCGAGTACAAGCTCTTGAAAAACGAATAAGTTGAGACACATACACCCCATAAGAAGTTGCTCGGGGAACATCCCCATCCAAGTGGGGGTAATTAACAATGACAAAATTAAAATCATCTCTCTTGTCATAGGTTTTGCTAATTATTTCACCATTTTCAATCGAGAAATCTAAATCAAGAAAAGAAACGTTATTACCAGATATATTAGCTTTATTAAGCTGAAGTTCTTTTGGATAAATATTATCAACCATAGTTGGAAAGAAAGGGTTGTCAATGTTCAGTATGTCATCCAGATACCAAGAGGTGTCATTAAAAGCTTCAATAATATATGCCTGGGTATCTGGTGAAAGACAACATGAAATCCCTATCATAGCAAAATAAAAACAAATCTACGACAAGTGGTGCACAGTTCGTACCCATAGGGATACCAACAATTTGTCTATAAACGGTGGTACCATACATGACGAAAATATTATCTAACAGGAAGATGAGTGCTTCACAAACTTCATAGCAAGTCCACATATTATAATTGTCTAAACTGCCGTTAGTAAAATGTCCTTATAGTTGGTAGCCTGGCGAGGATTCCTTTATTTACATTGTCAGTTTTATTGGGGTTACACTAGTGAGGATAAGGTTTGGTTCCCCTTAGAACCGGTTTAAACCCCAGCGATCATTATATCATCGATAGATCCAAGACGGTTGTATGTAATTGCTTTTCAAATGAGTGTCTTTGAATGGATGTGTTCAGTATATGCTACAATTTCTGTTCGATTTCGCATATACATATGTTTTATAGCAGGTAAGTTATAATAAAATTAAGCAAGACCGAGTTCTCCATTTGCTTCTATTAATTTAGGTAAATAATTTCTTGAAACAAATTCTTTAAAACTTTGCTGTTAAACAGTGTACACTTATAATGTAATTCGTTACATTAGAAATAAGTACTGATAAAGGTGATCCTTTGAGAGCAACTAACACAATTAAGAGAATAAAGCAGCAGTCTCGATTTTATTGAGTCTGTTCATGAGAAGTAATGGAAAAAAAAGCAACACTTCTCACGCCCCCTAGCACCGTTTCTTGCAAAAAGTGCTAATCTAAACTCCATGTGTGTTGACGGCAGTGACCCAAATTACATGATATCAAACATGAAAATGCTGATACCACTTAAATACAGGCCCGATCACAAGGAATGTTTACGAACAAATACTAAATGCAATTAAGCTATGTTGAACAGTGTTTTTCAAATATGACTATTCAAAGAGAAACCCTATGGACAACCCTTTTATGTTTGTGATGTCATATCTTGCCTTTTATTCATCTTTGTAATTATTGTTTGATTCTCTGTGTGTTTGTGGTTGACTATGGTCATTGAATGCTACATTTCCTGTTAGTTTTTTATATATCTACATTTTTTTAAACTGATCATGATTGCATTATATATATTTTATTATCCAATAAAAATATTTTAACCTGTAGGTATGCAAAATACATAAAACCACTATTGTGATCGTTTTGTTTACCTTTTATGTGTATGAAATATCACATATAAATTGGATACATGACGTAAACAGGAGAAGTATAAAGCTTTGTTGTTGTACCTTGTAACCCGTATCTCGCAACTCATCCAAATATTTTTCCAGCTTTATCCACTTAGCGGGAATGAGTTCGCCCCAATTATCTTGCTTTGACGCTACCTCAAATATCTTCTTTTTTAGAGCTTCCAAGATTTGGTCGGCAATCGTATTATCGACAACAAAATCTTCATCTGCCAAATGATACTGGATGACTTTGCCTGACAGGAAATTTCTCAAAGCTTCGAAGTAAGCTTTAGACAGCTCATTTTTCTTTTTCTGTTTAAAATAAAACATTATGTTTGAACAAATTCACATAAACCTTATGATCTGGAATTCATTTGTTATATTCCGAGGAGGGGCAAAAACTCTGATACACGACCGAGAGCAAAGCACGAGTTTCAAGTAAAGGATCTTTAAGTTTAATACAACATTATTTACTAAAACAAAATCTTTAACTTTAATACTACATTATTTACTAAAAAAAAAACGAGAAAAAAACGAAAGAAAAAAGAAAAAAAAACACGCACGTTTCGTCACTGACGCCAAATAATGGCAATCGGTTAATTTTAAGTTATGCAATTTGCTGAAGCCCTTGCATTTGTTGGATGCTTCAGGTCCTTAAATTCCCTCTCCCGCCAACAACAGGTAAATTTTACACCACAAAACCGTTCTTCCAGCGGCCTTTTTTTGACACTGACCCTTCCAAGGCGGTAGCCCTATTGTCAACCCTTTTGTGTTTGTGATGTCTTATTTGGCCTTTTATTCATCTTTAAATTTGTTCTTTGTTTCTGTGTGTGTTTGTGGTTGACTGTCGTCCTTCAATGCTGCTTTTCTTGTTCGATTTTTATATCTATATTTCCAAACTATTTCGATATATAGAGGTAATACAATTATGCGTTATCTCAACTTGTCAAGCAAAATAGATAGACTCCTATGTTACGTTCCCATAAGTGATAATTATTTTCCAGTAGGAATAATATCACTTTTCCGTTTCTCTTAAATATCGGTAACCTATGGAAGAAATGTATACGTCTCCATATCCACTCCATTTAAATACAAAATTAAGAACACGGCCAACAAGATAGAGATGGTTATGTTTCCGGTCGATAACAGACACACTAGATCTACATGATTGGAAAAAGGCGTACCTCTCAACATTTCATATTGAAATACAAATGATAAGAGAGTGTAATGATAGTTTTGTTTTTATATTTAAAAAAGTCAGAATCGGTGTGAAAGTGGAAGTTTTCCAACGAGGCTCTCTCTGCCTAGTCGTGTTGCTGTAACATAGTTTGTATATAGTACCAAATACCATTATCCGGCTCTGAATACCGAAAGTGATATGTCTTCCCTCAATCTATCAGAGACTGGAACAACCTGCTTCTATATATAGTGAATGCTAGGTCCCTTGAACAGTAAGACAGACTCAAGTATCCACATTCTTATCTAAAGCTCTATCAAAATCTTGTTTTTAACCTATCACTGTATATATTTCGACATCATTTTACTCAGAGTTCGTTTTCCTTTTTCTTATGATGCAAACCCACCAACCACTGGCAATAACCATTTAGATGAATGTGTCTATTTATATGGTAGAACTAGAAGTATAGCTTGTGTAGTCATGATTTACCTTGTCTAGCTTATCAGCATGCGTCCCAATGAGAATGACAGGTGGTACGTCGTTCTTTGAAGAGGGACAGTAGCCGTGGATAGAGTTCAACCAAAACTCAACATATTCTGTAAATATTACAATCAATAAGTTTAATATACATGTGAAATAAGGATTTTAAATTATATTTTCTGAAACGTGACTATCCAAATATTTCCTTAGTGGAGCGCTGTGGCCTAGTGGTAGAGCGTTGGACCCATGATCCAAAAGTCGTGGGTTCGATTCCCGCCATTGCCATATGCGTTGTGTCCCTGAGCAAGACACTTTATCTGCATTGCTTAGTACTGGTTCTACCCAGGAAGACATCGAGAGTGATTCAAATAAGTTCAAAGAGCTTTCGTTACAATCGATGTAAAATAAATAAGTTTAACTAAATATTTCCTTACACACTTTAAAACAGAGTACAAACATATCTACGAGCTTTCTCTAAGAATATGACTATTGTTTGGGGCGCTTGCTTCAGCCAAAGGTTTTTCTGCAGTTACTTGAGCAATTGAAATAATACGTACATCAGTTATATATCATTAGAACTGGCATTTTTAGCGGTAAATAAAACTACTTTACTTTTGAAAATCGGTTGAGAAATACATATTTTACAGTCAAAATGATATTTTGATGGGGCTTTTCCTATGTAAATTCCTTGCTGATGGGACAGCAGAAAATTAAGAAATTTCAAATAACTTCAGTAATCCATCATATTTTGCTATAAAACTTTCAGCGTGTCTTAATTTACTAATATCCAACAATTCAACACCATTTTTGGATAAAAATTCTAAAAAATATTATTTTTAAATTATTCGTGCAGCAGAATTTTGCATTGAAAATGACCAATCAAAAACAGCTTTTGCGCATGCATTTTTGATTTCTCAACCGATTTGGATAAGTAAGGTATTTTTTATTTACCACTAAAAATGTCAGTTTCACTGATATACAACTTATTTAGGTACGAGATGTATTTTGTCTGAAAAGTCAAAAAAAACTTTGGCTGAAACAAGCGCCCCAAACAATAGTTACTAATTAAGAAAAACTGATTTTTGACAGACGTTAACATTGTTTATTTTCATTAAGATAGGATCAAAAGTTTAAAAGGAGTAATGCTAATAAGTTTTTCTTTTATATGTTTATGCAAATAACAGCCATCTTAAGAGAATGTCGTGAAGTACAGACTACGTGTTGAATACTTTAGTTAATATTTTGTTTCAATACCCTTTGTGGTTCTAAATGAGTAGTGAACTGGTTTTTTATTCATATTGAATTCAAGCTGTGATAGCCATCTTTGGATCTTTACAGGACGATTAAGTTTTATTAAGGATTAGCTAGACATCAAGAACAATGTTCATGTGGAGTTGAAAACAATGTACTTACTAGATATTTTGTAGGACGTTGAACCACTGCTGTCAAAGTGGCACTCCTCCTCAACTATAACGTCATCGATATGTTTCGATATGTCAGTGACAAGTAGATACACGGCCCTAGGTGACAAGAACACCTGATGGGTGGTGTAGAAGGCCCACTGTCCTGCAAAATCCCAGATTGACAGGTCAGCAAATTCCTTCTCATCTAGTAAGTTTGATTTACTGTCTTCTAGAATAAGTTCCTGAAATTTCAAATGATCCATCATGATTATAAAATAATGGTATAAATAATGTAGCGTTTTTTTATAATTGTATATTGTATTTGAGGTAAATATGTTCTTTTACCAGTGTCATTACTTGATGACATGTCAGCATTTTTATCCACGAAGCAGTAAAGTGACAAAACATGCCATAAACCACTTGGCCAACACCGTTCTTCTAGTAGACCCATTGGTCGAGAAGAAGCTGTCCAAGCCCGGTGCAGTATAGGGCGTACACGTTATACTCATTCATATTTATTACAAGGTGAGCAATTACCAAAATGTTTACAATGCTTTGCACCGTTAACGGTCAAACACATCTTGTTGGAATGTGTAGACTTTGATCCTATGCGTCAAAGGTAGTACACTGTTAATAATATGAAACTATACATTTTAGTCTTGTTTTGGATTTCCTGAAAGAAAATAAATCATTATAATATGTTCTTATCTATATTTACTTATTTATATACCCGTTGTTGATTTACATTTATATTGTTTATATTACTACCATATCACCCTAAATAGTTTTATCTTTATATATTTACATTACTTATAATTACTACTTCATTTCTTCATATTTCATCAGTTTTTGCGCACAATATGAACTATTTATGTGTCGACGTGCCGTAAAACACCATTCATTCATTCATTCATTCATTCATTCATTCATTCATTCATTACATGCTGGTACATTACAACACATGAATTCAAGTACTTATTTGAGGAATAACACTATGCTTTATTGTACATGCCATACAAATGCGTTTTTAGTTCATACGGAACAGTTGTAAACTTCTCCAAAACCGTTGTTTCATTAAATGATTACGTGTATGATATATATATTTATATATATATATATATATAGGTTATCACCAGCAAATGAAGTGTCGGTCTGGGGTAGTATCATACCAACTGCAGCAAATGAAGTGTCGGCCTGGGGTAGTCGCATAATGGCTGTCAGTAAATAGTTCTCATTTGTTTTTGTAAACAATAGCATTTTCACTAATTTAAAGTGCCATTTTTGGTTTCACATTGTTGATGTACATGTTACATTTTTTCCAAATATTGTCATGTTAAAATTGTGAGTTTTCATTTTGTTTGCTTATATGGAATTGAGTGTATGAATACAATATTTTGGCATCTCAGTGTTTATGTTTTTAAAGGAGGCATTCATTCATGAGACAAGTACTTTCTTAGAAGATACATGACCCTCACTTTTTTGTGAATGTTTTGGCAGTATATGGGCCATTGGTGATGAGAATGTAAGTTATTCTTTTTTAAATAAAAGACAATATGGCATATACATTTTAATACATGTACAACTCAATGCAAAAATCAATGGGCGTGTTACCCCTATAGTTACCTTCATATCATTCATGATAGTTTGTTCTTCATCGATATGTGTAGTGTTCACGAGCATGTCATCTTTTATGTCAGAGCCGTTATCTGTGGTAGTGTCTGTATCTGTACATTTACAAAAAAAACACGTACATGGTTCCAGAAAATAAATTTAATAACAACTTTTACTAGTCTACTAATTGTTATTTGCCAGTGGAATATTTTAATCACCCTGGTCATAAGTGTTACCTTCCTTTTCATCTTACTTTTCTCTCTTGTTTGTGTTTGTTGCTTCCAAGGGATCAACTTTTTAGTATTTATTAAATAACGATAATGCAGTGTTAGCAAAGCTTAAACATCCACAGTAGTTTAGTTAACAGTTAGGATGTATTATGACGGAATCTTCTGAAATTAAGAAATGTTTTTGTAAATGTTTTTTTATTCTTGGCGGAATCAGCCAAATATACTGGTGTATATTCACATGTGGAAATATTTTAACACTGCTGCATACATGTGATATTTTCAGGACCTCAATCTGGGAGTTTAGTGATTTTTTTAAGGGAGATTCATGCAAAAATCTGGGAGTTTTTTTTGCAGGCTATTTTTAGCGCACTAGCAGTATTTTGTACCCAAATTCCATAAACGAATACCTAAATAACCAAGGATAAACATGTAAAATCATCTAACACTATAAATATTTGAGCTTTAGATTATGGTCTGGACTCTGAGTCTCTCAAATAAGAATCAAGTGTCATGGAATAAAAAAACAACCGACATCAGTCAAGGAACCCCCTTTTTTTAAAATAAAATATTAAATCAAACATACAAACATCAAACAAAAGCAACGTACGTCAATCACGGAATTTTCGACAAGGACCAACATCATGTCATATACTCCTTTTGAAGTAAAATCATCTTTATAAAATTCATTAATATAATCAAACCTACTCACCAAATTCACAGCGACAAAGTCTACTTTCGTTTTCGCTATCCGATAATTACTGCGTCAAACTTTAACAAACATTAATTTTTCACTTCTAAATAAATGATACCAGCAATTTGTTTCAGGTCATAGCGAACATGTTTAATTACAGACATCATTAAAGACTTCATGAGTGTTCTGCTAATCCTTTGATAAGATCAATTAAGCCAATAAACTGTTTGCAAATAACACTTTCACCCACTTTCCCCCAGGCTATTGATCCAGGTCAAATCCAGGTATGTCACGAGACAGTCTCGCGAATCGCGAGACAATAACATCAAGTTGGCTTTTACTTTACGCAAACATATTCCAAACAAAGGAAATAGACCTATTGTTTTCGAAAATTTGATTTTAGCAGTTTTACGGGAGTTTTTCACACAATTCCGTGGGGCCGGGATGAGGGTTCAATTCCGTGAGATTTCATCATCTCACGCCGTGAGGTATCACATGTATGTTGCTGATGGTAATTTGCTATATGAATTCCTAGCGAATTTGCCTTTTTACATGTTATAGATAATGCATTTTAGGAACTGGCAAAAGGAAAATATACATCAGATGCACCAGGTTTGGCAAATGGGAACATTTAAAGGCGTGTTTTGGTTGACTGTAGTCTGTGAATGCTACAGTTCATGTTCGACTTTGTATCTACTTTTGAAATGATTCGGAAGGAGTGCGTGGTAGAAAAGGGCAATAGAATTTCGAAATAAAGGGCTTTTTTTATATCAAAAATGTGAATCTCAGAATTTTCTGTCACCCCCGAAAAATGTCTGATAAGGATTATAATATCATGCAAAAAAGTATTTTTTGCTAATTTGAAATAATGAATGGTCACACCGTCATAGTCGATATAATTATGCGAAGAATGTTCCGTTGTATTATCCACTTCTAGTGTTTACACATCATCAGTACTATTCCAGTTGTTAAAGTTTACCTTCTAATATATCCGTAACGACTGATTCTGCATGAATGTCTTTTCTCTCAGCTACCCTCTGATTGGCGACTGCTTTCGCTAATCTCTTACTGCATGTATTCTCCGATTTTTCATCTGTAAAAGGGGTAGGATTTATTTTACTATATATGCCTACTTCTATATACTGAAAGGAAAAAGAAACGCGACACGGGAATTTCCGCTATATATTGCATATACTGCACACTTAATTCCATATATATTCCAAGGAAATCCCATGAGGTTTTGTGAAAAAAAAAAGTTGCTGTTAGAAAAAGGACATAGCTCTGATGTTGTAGACGTTTTAATCACAGGACACGTTGTAACAAGAAATTCATAAATGTTGAAGTTCCTCTTTGAAAAATTGAGCCATTTCAGTACTGTATTTAACGCAAAGAGTTTACGGAATTTTGCATCCTAAGTTTGCTCACATGCTTGAGCCTAACGCGTACTCTGTCAGTAATGAAACTTTGCACTAATACTATTTGCTGTGTTAGGTGTTGTTTCAGTCTTTTTTCCGAAAGGAAAGAACTTACATAGCCATGTACCATTCGATTAACAGCAGCATATTGTACATACAACATATAGCGGAAATGCCCGTGTCGCGTTTCTTTCTCCTTTCAGTATACATTAAATAGCAAATGCAATACGTGTAGTTCGATGTATTTAAAGGGAGTACATCAGGATTTTTCTAGAAATATCTTAAATTATAAAAATGTTTCAATTCATGATAAAAGACTTATATCCATCAAAATATGATGTTCGAACCATATTGTTAAGGTTTAAACTTTGAATACACCATATAGCTAGGACGGAATCGGGCATACAATGCTGAAATTAACCCTGGTGCGTAACCTAGGATAGCACGTATTACTGTACAGAATGAATTTCCTTGTAACTAAGGGGTCATTTTTAGGATCATTCGTTATGTTTAGGCGCTTTAAAATAGAAGATATCTTTATTTGTCAATTTTAAGTCGGACCCCTAGACCCCTTCGAAAAGCCTGATGTACTCCCTTTAAGCCACAACTTCGTTTCCTTCTTGCTTTTTTTGTTTTCAAACATATATAAATTCGTCGTGATAATTATATGCGTCAGTTAACTAAACTTTAGATACCATTAGTATTGTGTTTTATTTCAAAATGTATAGCAATCTTTCTATGCTAAATAATTAAGGATTATGCATATTAACATTGTTTTTCACGTCAACAAATTGCACATCCATCAAAACGCGTATCTTGAAATCGTTTATGTAATTATATGTGAAGAAATTATTATATTTATATATCTTTTTATATTAGTGAAGACACGTTTGACACTGCTCCTCAGCTATGCTGATCTCTGCGTTACTCACTGTTTATCATGGTGAAAGTTTGTCTGAGGAAATTTGATCCGTCATCTCATGTCCCGTTGAAGTTGCTGTCCCGATATGACCTAATATGATGAGTTAACGGGCCGTAAAACACCATTTCATTCATTCATTACTCACTGTTCTGTAATATGGTCCACTGTCCATCCTCAAGTGACACCTTACACCGTCTCACATGCACGTCTATCCCATTGGTACTCTCCTTTGTATTTATATCGACCGCCTGTCCCAGCAGACGTCTCGTGAGTACCGTTTTACCAACACCAATATGGCCGACAACTATGACACGAATGTTATACACAGCCTCTTTACCCTCTGTCAAAGCTTTCTTGTACAAATCTATTGACTCCTTGTCCATACGAAGTATCTCTGTAGGAAGTGATGTATCTGTAATAAAGCATCATGAAACTTGAGATCAAATGCATTGATGTAAAAAATAACAATAACATAACATAGTCATCGATCACCCAGAAGGATAGTGAGATATCACTTTTTTTGGGGTACAGCTATTTCTAAAAGGGAAACTATTTCAACAAAATAGCATCAAAGATATATATTTAAAATATAATAACAGAAACACATAGGGTAAGAGTGAGGTTTGGTGTACTCTAAACCTGGTTTAAACCCTCAGTGTTGTTTTTTTGTCACTGCCCGTTTCAACGCATTACCCCTTTTTGTCAACCCTTTTATGCTTATGGTGTCGCATACTAGCTTTGTTTTTTTTTTCTTCATTGTAACTGTTGTTTGTATTGTATGCGTGTTTATGGTGTTATGTGAATGACACATTTTCTGTTCGACTTTTACATATACTATATACTGAGGGAAAAAGGTTTAGCAAGAGCTTTAGATGAAATAATACTGTATACAAGATATACTGACATTTTGGGACTTTACGAGCTTGACCCCTACATTCATTTATTCGTTACGACATTAAGATGTTCGACTGTTATGGATGTGTGTTTAATAAAATATTGTGTCTATGGCAGTAGTTTTGTGACGTTTGATGTTTGTCTGCAGTCTTGTCGTGTCGTGCCCTCAATGGTTTATTCTCGTGTTGCTCTGGCCTCTGCCAAGTCATTGAGTACCTTCTTTGTGGCTTTCTAGGTTATTGTGTTTTTTTTGTATTTATATATACACGAGCATCTTTGTGTTTTATTTATATTGCCTATTAATGCTGCCTTGTTGGTTAGAGAATAGTTCATGGCGGGGATTTCTTTATTTACACTGTCCCGTTTTATTGGGTTGACAATAGGGTAAGTGTGAAGTTTTAACCCCAAGCGGCCCTTTTTTGGAGACTGACCGTCCCAAGGCGGTAGCCCTATTGTCAACCCGTTTGTGTTTGTGTTGTCTTATTCGGCTTTCTATTCATCTTTAAATTTGTTCTTTGTTTCTGTGTGTGTTTGTGGTTGACTGTCGTTCTTGAATGCTGCTTTTCCTGTTCGATTTTTATATCTATATTTAAAACCAAAAATGTATTATTTCCAGGGTGCAACAAAAACTTGCTAACCGTTTTTCCCTCAGTATATAATGAGAACGCCAATAATCCATAGTTTATTCCAGTTTTAACAAAGTAATTCACATCTCTTAGAATATAGAAGAGGGTCTTTGACGTTATATAGTTTAGGTATTTTATATTGAACATTCTTCTATCTGATGAACTCATACATGATGCTCAGATAAACGAACGCTCCTAGAGAAAACAATACTAGATAAATAGCTTTGTTTATTTGAGGAAAACGACACGACATCTTTATTAATTAATTGAATATTTAATGAAACTGTTTGCTTGAATGGTGTTTTACGTCATTTTAAAACACATTTTAAGTCATATATGACGGTCGAATGTTTTGTGGTAGAGGCAGAACACCCCATTTTTCCTGGGTAGAAACAGTACTGTATACCTCCCGCCATCCGTAAGAATCGATCCAATGAAACTGTGCAGTAGTTTCTTAATTAAAGAAAAGCAATAACGTTGTTACCATTGTTATGTTCTGTGTTTTCTTCAGCAGATTCCTAGAAATAAAACCATACACGTTGAGCAGTTTTCAAAAACAAATGATGTTTTCTCAATGCTTGATACAAGTGTTATGAATGTTTGCGTATATGTTAAGACACTGCAGATATGTACTCGTATATGCAATTTTCTGCCTAATAAAGGTGTGACCTTACATAAATGTTACTTTATCAGGCGGTGACTGACAAGGCAAACGCAAGCGAAATGCATCGGCGGTTATTGTACATAACGTTACCTGCAGCCTTAAAGAAAAGAAAAGAAAAAAGAAAAGAAAACTTAAAGCCATGAAGAAAAAACAAAATGGCGTTGTCCATGACAAGAGTAGATAAAACTAGTTCACAATATATAAAAAGTGTATAATCTATACACTCAACTTCTATGATCGGTCAACCAGGTTTTTTGAAAATAACACGAATACTAAAAACTGAAAATCACCGAAACACTTACGAATATTTTATTAAGTTTATCAACAAGGTTTTAGTCCAATCAAGGCAGATTACGTTTTATAAATCGCTAGCGATATTTGTTAAACGACTCCAGTTAAATTTTCATATGAATTATTAAAAAATATATAATTCTTTGAAAAGTGACCGATTATAAAAGTTGAGTAATGTATCATGGCCTTTTGGTCATACTACACCAATTCTTTTTCCATAGGCCTACCTTATAGCTCTAAGCTCTGTACTGAGATCCCTAATATAGGAAGCTATGTTTTTTGTTACTTGTTTTGAAAGACCTATCTTAGTTATATAAAAAACAAACATACATAAGCCATACTTTGAGTATGTTTTGGAAAAGCTGTTTGGGTCGGATGATGCTGACCCACCCCACCTACTTGCATGTAGAAATATGAGGAAAATGTAAAATATACTTCTTTTTTTGATTATGCAACACATTATGAATACATTGCACAAATGTATGATTTAACCTTGATAAGTACTCTTTAAAAGTTGAATTTTATTTTTTTAGAAAGATTTTTTGGTTTGTTTACCTTGTCAACCAATCAAAATTAAGAGATTCTGTGTAATAGCTCCGAATTTACCTTGGCACATTTTCCCTGCCCGCTGATTGGTTGGTAATTGGTGTAGTCTGATCTTTTAGACTCTCGCCATTCCTGTTTTTAAATCTCGCCTGATAAAAGCACGGCCATACTATTCTCTGTATATTTACTGACTTTTTACAATTATCTTACACGTTTAACTTAAATGAATTCCTCAATGTAATCATTGCGCAATACTTCAACAATGACATTCTTATTCGGAAGAAGAATCTCAAATGACCAGTAAGTAAGTAAGTAGTCACTACTGATATATGGGAGTATATACAGATGGAACGTGTATTACGTGTATTAGAGAAAAAATCATGTTTGGCTTACTTTCCATACAGCCTTAATCCGCTTGGCCTCATCTCGTATAAAGTGTAACACTTCGTCTAATCTTACCGGGTTGTCAACGAAATGATTTCTAACATAAACGAAAAGGAAAATAACAAATTAAAACATGCATAGTTAAAATTATTCTCTCACCTTAGAACGACTAGGACAGAAAAGTATTAGGTGGTTTAAACTCACATATCTGTGAAAAATATGGATTTGAATTTTGGAATTAAAGTTTGTAACTACTAACAAACACTGAGCTGTGCTAACTATTCCCATTTTTATGTATGTGTATTACGGGGTTGAGGTTTATACCTTCTAAAGTACTATAATAAATACTGATAAAGGTGATCCTTTGGGAGCAACAAACACAATTAAGAGAATAAAGCAGCAGACTCGGTTTTATTGAGTCTGTTCATGAGAAGTAATGAAAGAAGCAACACCTCTCATGCCCCCCTAGCACCGGCTTAAGCGGTATTCTACTTCAAAGCCACCTATATTGGGCTCGTTGGTCCCTAAGGACCATTAAAAATAACACTACTGATTCGTAGCACGAGGAGACTTTTTACAGCCGCAACTATGAAACTGCCTTCTTAATTCACCTCAGGTCCATACGATTTTAGTATGTTTATTGTGTGCATTATGTTTACTTTTAAGTTAAATTTTAAGTAATTACCTTGTTTGCTCGATAAGGAGACTGCACATCTCATTCTGCCCAGTTTTCAGCAATGCTGCCACCATTGTAACAAAGCTTCCGGGTTTCTGTTGAATAGCTTCGAAAAACAGATGGGAACTTTGTGGCATACCGTGTTGCATGGCCTGCTCTCTTATAAAGTATATCAAATTTGATGAGAAATTTGTCATATACGGCATCAATTCTGAAAGGACAAAACAATCATTGAAACACTTCAAAAACAGTCGCAAATATTAATTAAAACATTGTCAGGACACACTGGAACATATGGCTCCCAGGAACATGCTAGATGAGTTATATGTTGACTCCGTAAGATGCTAAGTCACGGTCACTTTAATCCACTATTTATTAAATCCGTCTGGACATTTGTTAAAAGAGTTTGTGAACATATTATTTTGAAATTCACTGCCTGTTTTGTGACTGGTACATTTACAGATACATTTACAGATACATTTCAGATACACTGCACTAAACGAACTGTAGTGTAAATGTTAATAAATACTGGTAATTAACGGAGACCCTTCGGAAGCAACAAACACATCCAAGAGTATATAGTTTACGGACTTGGTTTTAATGAGTCTGTTCATGAGAGGTAATGTAAGAAGCAACATTTCTCACAGCCCCCTAGCAAAGACATGACAGTCATCACTAGCCATAGATGAGATAGTAGACATTATCGATATGATAATACATACTGAAGAGGGGATCGTAAAGATGGAGATAGTAGTACATTATCGATATTATAATACATACTGAAGAGGGGATCGCTAATAGATGGAGATAGTAGTACATTATCGAACTATAATACATACTGAAGAGAGGATCGCTAAAGATGGAGAAGATAGCTACATTAACGATATTCTCAAACTACTACAGCTGGAACTAAAAAGATGGAGATAGAAGTCCATATCGAACTATACATACCTAATGAAGAGGGAATCGCTAATCAGATGGAGATACGTAGTACCTTATCGATCATTATACATACCATACTGAAGAGGGGACTCGCTAAAGATGGAGATAGTAGCTACATTATCGAATTATCAACACTACAAGCAAGCGATCGCTAGATCTCTACTAAGTGCAACATAATCGAACATACAACCTACCTACTGAAAGATCGTTAATCGATGAGATAGTCAAACTGTACGAATTACTACTCCAACTAGAACGGGAACGTAATAGAAGTACCTTAGACATACTCGCTATCTTCATACATACACTACAGATCCTTTAATCTTACAAAAGCATGATAAGCTAGTACCATCACTAAAAACATTATACACACTGAAGCAGGTGACAATCGCTAAATCAGGCACTCGACACAGATATCGAAAATAAACACCAACCTCCTACAATTACACGAAACACTCATACTAACTAATACCCAAAACCCTCACAAAAACAACCAACACCTCATAATTACATCGAACACAACGCACAACTAACAAAACTAAAAAAAACAACTACACAGACTACATCTCTAAAAAAATATTACAATCTAATCACAACAACAATGACTCTCTAAAAATACCACAAACCAACTACTAACAACCACCACACCCTAATCAACTTCACCACCTCATACCCAACTACTACAAACACTAACAACAAACCCCACAACCTCTCTCACCCAACCACACATACTCACTAAACTATCAACCAACACTCACAAACACCACAACCTCTTTTCAACACTACCATCATTCAAACTACTAACACCAACATACCAAACCACCCACCATCATCTTTCACTACCACTCATTCACACTACTACCCCAACACCCTACAAACTCACAACACCATCCTCTCTTCACTAACACTCATTCTCACTACTACCAACACTCACAACACCAAACCATCACTCTCTCACTACACCATCATATCACTACCCTAAACAAACACTACAACCACACACCATCCTCTTTTCACTCACCACTCATTCTAACTACTAACCCAACACTCACAACAACCACCCACATCCTCTCTTTCCATAACCACTCATTCTCACAACTACCCCAACACCAAATCCACTCAACACACCCACATCCTCTTCCCCATACACCACTCATTCTCACTAACTACCCCAACACTCTCACAAACCACCTCAAACCACACACCCTCTTTTCACTAACCACTCATTCCAACTAACTACAACACCTCACAACCCACCCACCACCTCTTTTCACTCACCACTCATTCACACTACCTACCAACACTACAAACACCACCCACACCCCATCCTCTTTTCATACCACTCAATTCTCACTACCTACCCAAAACCTCACACCCAACCCACCCTCTCTTTCCACTCACAACTCATTCCACAACTACACACATCACAACACCACCCACAACACCTCTTTTCAACTACCAACTCATTCTCCCACTACCTAACCAAACTCCAAACACCACCCACATCCTCTTTCACTACCACTCATTCCTAACTACTAACCAACACTCACAACCCACAACACCTCTTTCACCTCACCAACACATCCCACCACTCCAACTACCACTCCCCAAAC